>RJWJ010000290.1:0-294039 GCA_004363605.1 Indri indri
AGAAAAAATCAAACAACCCTATCAAAAAGTGGGCAAAGGACATGAACAGAAACTTTTCAAAAGAAGACAGAATAATGGCCAAAAAACATATGAAAAAATGCTCAACATCTCTAATCATCAGGGAAATGCAAATCAAAACCACAATGAGATATCACTTATCTCCAGTGAGACTGGCCTTTATCAAAAAGTCCCCAAACAACAGATTCCAGCATGGATGCAGAGAGAAAGGGACACCTACACACTGCTGGTAGGACTGCAAACTAGTACAGCCTTTATGGAAAGTAGTACGGAGATATCTCAAAGAACTAAAAATATATCTACCATTTGATACAACAATCCCACTACTGGGTATTCCCAAAGAAAAAAAAGTCATTTTTGTCAGAAAGACACTGTCACTCAAATGTTTATCGCAGCACAATTCACAATTGCAAAGATGTGGTATCAACCCAATTGCACATCAATCCATGAGTGGACTGATAAAATGTGGTATATGTATACCTTGGAGTACTGCTCAGCCATAAAAAATGGTAAACTAATACATTTTGTGTCAACCTGTATGGAACTGAAAACCATTCTTGTAGGTGAAGTATTGCAAGAATGGAAAAGCAAACAGCACATGCACTCACTATTAAATTGGAACTAATTCATCAACACTTATGTGCCCTTATGGGAGTAAAACTCAATAGAAGTCAAACAGATATCAGGGGGGAGGACACGATGGATAAATTCACACCTAATGGGCATGATGCACACTATCTGGGTGATGGGCACACTTATAACTTTGACTCAAATTGTACAAAAGCAATTCATGTAACTAAAATGTTTCCATCCCTGTAACATTCTGAAAGTTAAAAAAATATTACCGGTGCAATATGATAAAAAAAAATAGATAAATGTATATAATTTGTGCAGAAAGAAAGGTAGAAATAATTTTTTGGTATGCCATACAGTCAAAGAATCTATAAGAAAATCCCTATCCCTGTACTAATAAATGAGTACAGCAGATTTGTAGGATATAAGTTCAATATATAAAAGACTATTGCCTTCCTATTTTCAGTTAATGCACAATTGGAATTTGAAATTTCAAAAGCAATATCACTTACAATAGCACCAAAATAAAAAATATTTAGGAAACAATCTAACAAAACTTGCATGTGATTGATGTGTAGGAAACTAACAATCTGATAAGAAATAATCAAGTAAATGATGAACCATTTCACGATCATGGATTGGAATACCTCAGTATTGTTAAGATGCCAATTTTTTCCAACTTGATTTGTAGATTAAACACAATCCGAATCACTACTTCAGCCAGCTATTTTGCAGCTGTTATATGGATAGGCAAAAACCCTAGAATAGTCAACAGAATACTGAAGATGATGAACAAAGCTGGAGAATTCACAATACCAGATTTCAAGACTAAATATGAAGCTGCAGTAATCAAGATAGCATAACATTAGGAAAAGAATAGACATGTAGATCAGAGAAACTAAATAGAGAAACCAAAATGGACTACACAATTAGTAATTTTTGAAAAATGCACTAAGGGAATTCAATAAATAATAACCTTTTAAGAAATGGTGGTTGATAAATTGGATTTACATATGCAAAAAAATTAACATAGACAAAGCCATACAACTTATGCAAAAATTACTTGAAAATGGATCATAGCTCTAAATGCAAGATGCAAAACTATAAACTTCTATAATAAAAAAGGAGAAAAATCTGTGTATATTTGGTTTTAGTGATTAGTTTTTAGATACTACACAAATAGTACAATGAAGGAAACAATTAAAATTGTCTTTTCAGGAAAGGTTCTGTTAAGACAATAAAACCACAGTCTATAATAAAATATTTTCAAAATTTGTATCTAATAACAGACTTATATCCAAAGATACAAAAAAATTTAAAACACATCAGTGACAAAACAAATGAGCCCATTCAAAATGGGCAAAGGATCAAAACACTCACTGAAGAATATACACTGATGGAAAAAGAAAGATGTTTAACATCAGTTTTTCATTTGGGAAGGGTGAACTATGAAACACCACCTATTAGAATGTTTAAAATCAAAACAAATGGCAATACTAATTGATGAAGAAGATATGGAGCAGCAATAACTTCCCTTCATTGCTGGTGGGAATGCATAATGGTATGACCACTTTGGAAGACAGTTTGGCAGTTTCTTACAAATTTAGTCTTACCATATGATGGTGTAATGACGCTCCTAGGTATTTACCCAACTGCTTTAAAATTTCGTGTACACATAAAAATCACAGAAGTATTTATACCAGCTCTATACATAACTACTCCAAACTGGAAGCAAACTAAATGATCTTCAACAAATGAATAAGCAAAATAATACAATGGAGTACTATTCAGTGTTCAAAAGGAATGTTCTGTCAAGCCATGCAAACCCATGGATGCATTTTAAATGTATATTGCTACTCTGCAAAAGCTACATTCTGTATGACTCTATATGACATTTGGAAAAGACAAAACTGTAGAAACATAAGCAGACCTGGGGCTGGCAGGAATAGGTAAAGCACAAGGAATTTTAAAAAATTAATTTTTAATTTTAGAACAGTTTTAGATTTGCAGAAAAATTGTGAAGGTAGTACTGAGGGTTCTCATATACTCTACTCTGTATCTAGTTTCCCCCACTATAAACTTCTTATATTAACACGGGTCAGGTCATTTGTTAAAAATGAATGAAACAATGTTGATGCATTATTATTTACTTAAATCTATACATTATTGAAATATTTTAGTTTATTATTATTGTTGCACAATATTATGGGGGTACAAATATTTTGGTTACATATAATGCCTTAGCCTTGCCCAAGCCAAGGCTACAAGTGTGCCCTTCCCCTACACAGTGCACTCCGCATCCATTAGTTGTGAGTTCACCCACCTCCATGACCCACCCCCTGATCTGACCACCACCCAGTGAATATTACTACCATGTGAGCACCTTAGTGTTGATCAGTTAGTACCAATTTGATGGTGAGTACATGTGGTGCTTGTTTTTCCATTCTTGTGATACTTCACTCGGTAGAATGGGCTCCAGCACCATCCAGGATAATATAAAAGGTGCTAGATCACCATTGTTTTTTGTAGTTGAGTAGGATTCTATGGTATACATACACCACATTTAAGTTTTTAATTATTTTTTTTTCCATTCTAGGAACCCAGGCAGGGTATTATATTTAGCTGTCATGTCTCCTTAGATTCTTCTTGGCTATGACAGTTCCTCAGACTTGTCTTTCTTCTGATAACCTCAGCAATTTTGAGAGTACTGCTTAGATATTTTGCAGAATGCTCCTGAAGTAGAATTTGTCTCTTTTTTTCTTTTTCATTTTGTTTTGTTTTGTTTTGATGATAATACTAGGGTTATGGGTTTGGGGGAGGAAGTCGCAGAGCTAAAGTGCCATCTTCGTCACATTATATCAAAGGTGCATACTAACAACATTATTAATATTGATGTTGACTTTGGTCACCTGGTTGAGGCAGTGTTGGGTTTTACTCCTGGATAGTTGCTCTCTTCCTTGTCCCTTTTCATACCGTACTCTGAATGAACTGACTATGTGCACCTTACATTTAGGAACAGGGTAGTTATAGTCCACCTCCCTGAAGATGGGGTACCCATGTAAATTATCTAGATTTGTTTTATCACCTCAATACATTTATTTATCAGATCATTCCCTTATCTCATGATGAGTTCTTATATATTTATTTTATAATTTGGGCTGTAATCCAATACATTATCATCATCATCATTATTGTTTTGCTCTAATTATTCTTGTCTTGGACATCAAGAGTTCTTTCAGTTGACTTCTGTGTTCCTTTAATATAATCCCATGAATTTAGATTTTATTTTAAGCACTTCCTCTCTTTCTGGCACTATGAATTATGTTGTGTGTTTCCTGTCCCTGTCCTGTAATCAGCAATTTCACCAAGGATACAAGGATACTTGGTTCCTTTTATTGGAAAATGATATTTGAAAGGTCTGGATACTGGATGTGCTCATTGCTATTGAGCTGTTTTTACTCCTAGGCCCCCTCAGCTGACCGTGTGAGGAGATATGTGTGTGTGCTAGCCTGTATACATGCACATATCTATAAATATTTCTATATAAAGTCATATGTATCTTTATTAAGCTCAATTTGAATTCATAGTGATTTCTCCATCTCTAACTCATTACCACAGAGATTATTCTAGGCTCTTCTAGGCTCATTATGCTTTTCTCTTAATTCCCCCATTGCGACAGTTAGAAATATGGCTCCCTCCATTCTCTATCCATCATAGTATCACACAAAACAGGATATTGTAAGGAAGTTTCTATACAGTTTACATATGAGATTCCTTGAAATGGGATATTTAGGGGAGGTCCACATAGCGAAAACTTGATGTATGATGTATAGGAACTCTCTGCATTTTCTCCTAAACTTTTCTATAAATGTACAACCACTCAAAAATTTAAAAAAAGAAGATTAGAAAAGAATGGATATTATTATATATTTTGCTTTCTTCTTTTATACTTAATTCAAACATATTCCAAAGTTATTATATATTCTTAGAAAGGTATTATTGAATGGAACCATAAAGTGTTCTATTTGACAACTGTGACATAATTGCTTAACTCTATTTACATATTTAAAAATATTTGGTTGTTTTAAATGTGGTGGCATTACATGTAACAATCTAATGAGCATTTGTAAGAATATATCTTTGGTCATACTTTATAGTATTTCATTTAACTAAATTGCTAGAAGTGGGAGTAACAATAAAATATTTGGAAATTATAAATTTTATGTATACATATTTAAAAGGAAGTTTGAACGTATTGTGATTTTATCTGAGGTTAATGTGAATTAAGCACACTTTATCCTAGAAAACATTGTTTAGTATCCTTTTTAAATATCTGCATATTTTATATTTGATGCAATTAGATTTCTATTGTTCGATTACATTGATGAGGTTGATAATTGTTTCTACATCTGTCAACCATTTCTAGTCATATTACTATTCATTGCATCTCTTAAATCTTTATCAATCTCACATTCTACCATTATTCCTTTAATGAAAATTGCTCTATTGCTTCTTTATAAGTTTTGCCAGAGCTTTATTTTCATTAATGTAGTTTTGCTTTTCTGAGAGATTTAATTTAAGTAAGATTTTCACATTAACTGACAGAATTAAACATAGTCTTACCAAAAAGAAAAAGAAAAAAGAAAAAAAAAGGTTGAGTAATCTAATAAGAATTGGTGTGAGATTGTAGTTTATTTAATTAGATACTATTCAGAAGCATAATTCTTTATATTTGCCAAATTTTACAGTTTGAAAAGGGTTTGAAATCCATTATACTTAAAGAATAAGCATAATATTTCAAGTCAGATCTCATTCTCCAACTAAACTTTGTTAATAACTAACTATTTGGTCCTGAACAATTCATGTAATTTTGCAGGAGTTGGGGGGACTTCTTTCTCATTTAGAAAGAAGGGGGGGTGTATTTACAGCACCCACCCCTCTAGGCTACTGGAAAGGTGAAACTACAAAAGCATGAAACCTTTCTCTCAAATAGAAAGCACTCAATAAATGACGTTTGTGGCATTGCTGCTGCTGCTCATGATGATGACAAAGGCTAAAGTTATTACACAAGAATTATTTTTCCAGCTATATTGAGGTATAAATGGCAAAATTATATAAATTTCAGATGTACAACATGATACACAAGAATTCTTGCACTATAGCAATAACGCATTTAACATAGTCACTGTCTTATTTTTACACAATACTAAAACAGGTAGAGTTTAGGTGACTGCCTGTCTCATAGCTTGTAAGCATCAGAATGAAAAAGAGAGTATCGGTTCTCAGTTTTTGTTCCATGACCTTCTCTTCTACCACAATTCCACTTATATCTCAGAGCAAGTATTATATTTGAAGATTAGCTATGCATTATGTATTTACATGACCATAACTTATTTTAGATAATTTCATTGCTGCTTGAATAATCAGACCAAGAAAATTGATAATTCTTCATTTTTGGGTCACTGTACTATAACACCATTTCTATTCTACTTAACATTTCAGCAGTTACTTCTGTGATGACATGGCAAATCCTTGTCAAATCCACAGATGATTTCCATCTCTGAGGGATAACTAACATTTCATGAAAGACCGAATCAGGATAGAATACATTTTTTTAAAGGCAGAATGCTTGAATATGAATTACCACAGAACAATACAAACAATGTAACAATATACATATCTTACAAAGTAATAATTCACATTTGTAAAAAATGACAGTGAGGTAAAGAAAGATAGGTAATTAGAATTGGGTGGGGGCCAAAAATACCTGCATGTTGACTGTATCATTATTTTATAATGACGATATGAAGTGCTGCAAAAAGCACAAAGTCAAGACAACTGTTACCAGCTAGATATTTTTTAAAAATTTGTAAAATCTATACCAAAGAACTTAGCTTAGCTGAAGGTGATCATAGTGCTTAAAGGATATATTATTGATTGATAAGCACATTGTCATAGTGAGAAACTGATAACATGGAATGAATTTGGGATACTGTATGGTTTCAAAACTTCATTGCATAAACTTTATAAAATGAACATGGCATTTACAATATAAAAATAAGAGCACTTTATTTTATACTAAATATTTTAAGGTATATAAATATAATTAAGTCAGAATCATTGCCTTTAAAGTGATTATAGTTAGGAAAGTAAAAAAAGAAAAGATACCAGGAAAAAAAAAAGTCAGTGTAGCATCATGATTAGGATCATAGACCCAGGGCTTCACAGTTTAGGTTTGAATCTGGCTCTTCTACTTACAAATTAGGTTACCACTGGCAATTTAGGCTTTTAGCACTTGGCTGTGACCTAAATGTAATAGACAAAAAAAGCTTGTTATATTTCTGAGAGCACTCTATTTTCTAAAATATCTGAAATAAAATATGATGACTCAGGACCTACAACAAAACTTGTATCCTCAGATGTCTATGTGCATCATGTGGGCTAAAAGCAGTTGGTCAGAACCCACTGAGCAGGTATTTTATAAGGTCCCTTTCAGATAGAGCAACAGGGATAATGAAGAAGGCAAAACCTCCAGGAGGGTAGAGTCAGGGTCTTTGGAGAACAAGAGTGCTATGCCCAGGGAAAAGGTCTTATGAAGGGAACTCTTCTGCCTCCACCTTCACTTAATTGTGTCTGCCCAGAGGCATTTCTGAATTTCAGAATTACTCTAGACCAGGATTGTTCTCTTTTTTCTTCTTCACTTACCCAAATGAAGGTATTTATTATATTATCCTCATTCCATCAATAATATCAACTAAATATATGATTGACTATAAGAAGAGGAAGCAAATTCATACTTTTATTTCATAGGGATCTAGATCAAAAGGGTACCATCTAGTCCTGATGAAGTGATAACAGATCACACCCCAAAGTTTCTGGACTTTAGATTTGATGCAATGATGTTTGTATTGGACTAGGCTTTTGATTGTTTCCTTTGGGGAAGAGGTGAGTATATTTTACTTACTGTGATAAGAAAAGTGAATTGTCAGCAGAATTAGTGCAGTTCATCAAGTATTTTTCACTTTTGCTTTCTGGATACAAGAATGGAATTCCTAGCTTCCTTAACTTTGGGTGGTGCCCCAGAGATGATATGTGTGTTAAGATGTCAATATTCCTTCTGGGCCAGAACATTTGATTGCTGATTTGAGATCCTTCAGACATCTCCATTGCTCTGGAACAACAACAAGGGCATGCAAGATTGTGGCTGTTTCATTACACTAAAGGAATTCAATGAGCATAAAATACTGATATATCACCAGATCTTGTGTACAAAAACTGTATTTGTTGTTTTAACCCACTGATTGAGATTTTGGCATTCTTTCTTACCACATCATAACCTAGCCTATGCTGACAGATACAGGCATGATAGATAGATGATAGCTAGCTAGCTAGATTTAGATCTGTCTATACACACATATATATTTAGTTCAATGTAAATTATCTATGTGCTTATGTGTATATGGGTGTATATAGGTACAGAAATATTGCTATATATATGTATATTTAAGATGAGGAAATTCTAGTACGTTTACAGCTAATCAGAATTATTTGAGAGAGAACATAGAATTCTGCAGAGAAAGAACATAAAACTACTAAAATTATGTCTTGGAAAGAGAAAGGGAAAGGGATTTAAAGCACAAATGTAGCCACTGGGCTCTGTAGAAGTCTGGAGAGTTTATCCATAACAACAGAATGCATCTGGGAGGAAAGAGAAAAGTGGTGCATTATCAACTAGGCAGCTATTGCAGAGATCACACGATTGCCTTGATAAGAACAGTGAATATAGAGATAAAAAATGATTTAAGGAAAACTGTGTAGGTGGAAATTTCAGGACTGTTTATAGAAACAGATTCAAGAAATACTTGAAGTTGTCTCTGAATTTCTAGTACAGGTGACTAAGAATTTGTAATATTACTGATTTAGGTTAAACACAAAGGGAAGACAGATTTAGGGTGAGGAAGAGCAAAGATAAACAGTGCACATGAGAAACCTTCCACAGTAGGAAATACTGCTGGCTGAGTAAAGCCAAATAATCGCATTATTCTGAAAGTAAACAAAAATTAGTAACACTATTCGTTATCATTAAGCACAGCAGATAAATTTCCATAATACTCTCAATTGAATGAATAAATTTCCTTCTGCCTGTTTTACTTCTTTAAGCTTGTTTTATAATCATAAACAAATACCCAAATAAATCTAAATGTTAACTTTCCCCCTCCCTTGCTTTTGAACCCCTTGCCTAGAACCTTCTTTACTCTTTCTCTTGCATAAGCTGATTTTTATTCATTCATCTCTTTGTCTAATCAGCAGAACAATCACATAAGAGAAGGATTATATTTCTCATAATAAAAAATAAAATGAGACAGAGATTAGGTACTTTGTCCAGTTCATACAGCTAACAAAAAGCCAAGATCTATTTCAAGTCCAATTCTGTACAATTCTGCATCCCATAATGGTCAACAGTAAGCGTTGCCACCAAGTGCCTTAAACACTTTTTACTTTTTTAATATTATTGAGCAAAGTCTCCCACTGGCACTTATCTCTTTATGCCACCTTGATTACTGGTCACATGTATCTGCAAATTCTGCATCACTCTGAAATGCTGCATATACTTTCCTAGTTAAGAGACTCTATTCAGCCACTTCAAGAGGAATACTTCATATCATACGTCAAGACAGCTTTTGTCTCCACAACTTCCACAGTCTTACCCAGGCTGTCCTGTTGGAAACAGCTGCTTATATCCATGTAAAAACCAAGACTATGTAGCAAACACATTTGATTTTGCTCATGAAGATACCTTGTTTCATTGTCATAAAGAATGACAACTATATTACTACTTGGATAATGGGTTTTTAAAGACATAATGAATCTGACCATTTGTGGACTGGGGGTTTATGTCTTCTTAATATAGCCTTATGATTAAAAACTAGGATTCTTTTAATCTCATCATAAGTGCCAACACTCATGACATTTTACACTGTAACGTGTGAAGAACTTTCTAATGATAAATCTTATTCAAGAACTTAGAACTCACAACAAACCTCTGAAAGGTTTTTATATAAGTAAGCAGCATTTCTATTTTGAGATGAAGAATAAATTATTAATTGTATCAGACAGAATGCATTCCTTTACATTTCTACTGTATGTGAACTATTAGACAAAGAAAGTAATCATCTTAACGAAAGTCTTCTTTTTGAGTTAAAAGTACAACAAATAAATTTGTTAAGTTCAGTGAAATAAATAATAAATTAAAAAAGAAACAATAGAAGCAACTATTTGAACAGACAGGTCAAAAATTAAAACTTTTCAAATGTTATTCTTCTATAGATGTAGCTTTACTTTGACAGTTTAATATTAATCTTCATATCATTACATTTTCACTCTCATATTAAATATTGCAAGTTAAGCAGGCAAGTATTTATTCAAATCCCAATTTATATTAACTTTGAAGCTGACAGAAAAATCACAGAAAAAAATAAATACACTGTGTGTAATTATACTAATATAAAACAATTAATCATACATTGAGTATGAACAACAGATAGAATAAAGGACTATACGACCCCACGCTATTTATCTCCAGAGTAGCAATCATAAATTTTAAGAAGGTAAAATGACATATGTTGGAAAATAACTGTCAGAGCTGTGTTTAGTTTGGTGTTTGCCAATTTAAGAAATAAAACATGAGTTAGTGTATTCTGGAGATTTTACGTTGCACAAGAAGAAGATTGAAACATTATTCTTACAAAATAAAACTACATTATGATTTGCAATAAAGGATACTTAATCACATAAGATCATTTTTTTTCATACTATTTTTCTAGGTTTTTTCTCAGCATTAATGAAATTTATAAGTTATTTAACTATAATTATAAATAAATTTCATTTTTGTAAACTCTCTTGAAAAATAAATGATTGGCATGACATTTTCTTCAAATTTTATTTTGCAAATAATACTGTAAGTCACATATCCTCAGTATTTTCATGAAATTTTCCAATACATTTCGAATTTGGTATACAACTTTTAATAGTGTTAAAAATTTTTGATGTATTATCTAAATGAATATGGACTACGATAGATAATTGTGACTAAAAGGTTATTAAACTGCTACCATGTTGTATAATTTTATTTATCCCTCTAATTGTTTTAATACTTTAAAACTTTATTTAGATTATTTTTCACTAAAACTGTTGAATCTGTTCCATGACACTTAGCAAATGTCTAGCATTAGCCTAACTGATTTCGAGAAGGTTGTCATTATTATTGCTGAAGGTTTTGGTTTACTATCAGATTTGTTATACTTTTTGAAATATAAAACACAGTAAGTACAAAAAACATCATAAAAATGAAGCTTAATGAACAGTCACAAAGCTAGTACTTCAACAACCATTGCCCAGATCAGGAAATAGAATAGCACCATCACCTAGGAGACTCTCACTTGCCCACTCACTATCATAACTTCCTCATCCCTGGCCTAATATTAACTCTGCTTTGATCTACCAAACTATAGTTTCATGTTTCAGTTTTTATATAAATTTAACCATGCATCGTTATTTTCTATAAATTTTAACATACATAAGTACATCTTTTTGGTCTATCATCTCTTACTCACCATTACATTTGTGATCTGTCCATATTTATATTCATAGTTTTGTTGCTGTTTTATATTAAATGGTATGAAAATATTGCAATTGATTTACCGATTCTACTTTTGCTTCTGTTATTACAAACAATGATATTTTGAATATTTTTGTGTATATCTTTTTGTGCACATATGAATGTATTTATTTGGGATATAATCCTGGAATTCAAATTGCTAAACCAAGGATATATATGTATATATATACATATTATATATATAACTTCAACTCTGTTAGTTACTGCCAACCTGAATTGAAAAATATTGTATATTATATATATATATATATATATATCAGCTTTTATTTCTAACAACAGTGTAGGCAGTTTATTTACCCCACATGCTTTTTATCACTTGATATTTTCAGAATGTTTAATCTTCACCTTTCTGATGGGCATGTAGTGGTATTTCATTATAGTTTTAAGTTGAAATTTTGTGATTACAAATGAGGTTGGTCACCATTTCATAATTTATTAAAATGTCATCTTAATCTCCTGTTCTTGAATTTTTCCCAGTTTTCTAAATGGCACGATTATATATTTCTTAAAGATTTGTAGAAGTTTTGTCAATAATCTGTATACTAGTTTACTTTCTCTGTTTTTGTTCTATCAGTTGCAAATATATACTCTACCTTGTGGCTTATAGTTTGTTTTTTCACTCTCTTGACTATCTACACAACCCAAAGGTTCTAATTTCAGTTTAGTCCCATTTTTCTGCCTTTCCTCTGGGAATATTGGCACTTTTTTTTTTTTTTTTTTGTCTTTGGCTAGTATAGGAATATTCCCTACCTCAAGATCATGAATATATTCTCCTATATCATCTTCTAGAAGCCTTATAATTTTGCATTTTACAATTAATCTATTTATATGTATCATATTTATACATCAGATGGGGCAAGTTTCATTTTTAAAACATTGATATGCAATTAATATACAACATTTATCTAAAAAAACCAATGACTTCCCTGGTGCTATCTAATGCCATCTTTATCACAAATCAATTTTCTATGTGTTGTTAGGACAGTTTTTCTTGGGCTTACACGCTGTTCTAGTGGTCTCTTTGTCCTGCTTTACAATGAAAAAAAGGCACTTTTTAATAAATCTTGCTTTGTGTTAGTTCTTGGTAAACAGAAGAGTAAATCCTTCCATATTATTTTTCTCTGCAAAAATACTTTAGCTGTATTTGGTCCTCTGTCTTTCCATTTGTTTTAGAATCAGCTTGTCAAACACAATCAAAAGTAAATGAATGAATAGATAGATAGATAGATACGAACTGTTAGAACTTTTATTGTGGTTGCATTTCATCTATAGTTAGTTATAGAAGTATCCCCATATTTACAATATTGAATTCTCAATATTTAATTATGATATTTTTCCCTATTTATTTAGGTATAAAAAATTCCCTGCAATGTTTTGTAGTCTTCAATCTATAGAAAGATCTTGAAGACTTTTTATTACATTTATTTCTAAGTATCCTGTGTTTTTAATGTTATCTTTTAAAATTCCATTTAATAAATGTTTGTATATAAAAGTGTAATTGATACAGAAACCTGAAAAACTCAATTTCTAGTTGTCTTAATTTATTGATAGATATTTTTAATTTTATATACACAATTATAGTATCTGCTAATACAGTTCTTCCTTTCCAAACTTTGTATAATTTTATTGGAGTAATATTTATATAAGGAAGGAAAGATCATTCACCTTGGGTAGGTATAAGGAGAGTCAATACAAGGAAAGTCCTGAGTTAGTCAAAAAGAGATGCCATATGAACTGAATCTTGAAAAAAAATGTAGAAGTCAATTAGGTAAATGAGGACAGAAGTGTATTCCAGGCAGACAAACAAAATAGGTAAATTTATGGTATCAAGAATCCATGTGACACATAACTCTAAGTTGTTGGAAAACATTGACACATAAATGCAAAGTGAGTAATTGCAGGGACTATTGATGTAGGCAGGGGCTACCACTTGGGAGCCACTGAACACTTTCCAAACCTGGGGATGTGAATACACCTTATTGTTGCTTACAGGCTATCAGCACACCTATCCATGCTACAATGGAATTCAATGTGGTTTAGCTCTTGCTCTCTGTATAGCTGTATTTGAAATTCTCCCAATGACAGTTGAGTGCTTTGAGGGCATCCTGGGCCCATAAATATTCGTTTCTGTAGCAATCATTCCAATTGTCATGAATATGTGCTCGGTTTTGGACCATGATGTGTATAGATGAACATATGAAAGCTCTTGTCTTTTTCCCTCATGAGGAACTAACATTTGTACTCGCTGAATTCTTGGCTTGGGCTTAGTGCTGCTTCATGAATTCCCTCCAGGCAATGTTCTTGCTGTGTACAAGCAGCCTGCGTAGGATGCAAAGCAGTGCCAAGAGAGTGCCCCAGATCTTTAGAGAAGATGTCATCTTAGTCACCAGGGCCACCCTGTTCAGATTCAATGTTCAGGTCACTGGTTACCGTAGTGGGGATCAGTATATGGATCTGAAGAGCAGAGTTTGTGTCCTTCTTTTCTTAGAGCTCGAGAAGTGTTCACCGGTTTTTATGTAATGAATATAATTCAGGAACAGCAAGATGGAAGAGATGCACAGGGTAGGTGCAGGGTGTGGCGGAAGGGTGTGGAGTGTCCATGCCCTCTCTGGGCATTCCACCCTCCCGACACTGGCACGTAGCCAGCAATTGGAAGCTCCTTTCTTTTTCTTTTTTAGTGTAATGTCTAATAGCTGTGATGCTAGTGAGCAACTTTTTCTCATTCACGATCTCTGAGAAAAATCTTTCAGCAATTCACCATCGAGTATGTTTGCTGTAGTATTTTTTAAAACAGAAACCTGTTACCAGATGAAGAAAATTTCCATCTATTTATTAAGTGGCTTTCTGTATATGTTGAAATGTTTAAGATTTTTGTTTTGTTAATAGGATAAATTATCTAATTACATTTTAGAATATTATGAGAACTTAGCAGTGCATGAAGAAACCTAATTTGTTTGTGATATTATGTAAGCGTGTTACCTCTATTCAAAAGAGACCGTTTTCCTCATATTCTCTTTAAGGCTATTTCATCTATGTTCATTTAGAATTGGCCTCTAAATTTCCTTTCTTGTAATATCCTTGCCAGAACTTGGTAGCAAGACTATGATGCGCTGATAAACCACAAATGCATTGGGAGAAATCCCATTTTTTCTATTCTTTCAAAGAGTTGTCATAAGATTGGCATTAGTTTTTCCTTAAATGTTTGGTCAAATTGACCTGTGAATGAATGGAGCCTCAAATTGCCTTTGTGAAGAGGTTTTTAATTTGGATTTCTTTTATTTAAAAGTTATAGGACTATTAGTATTTTTTTTATTTCTTTTCTGTTTTAGTAGCTAAGAATAATAATTTTAATTCACATTTTTAAATTTATTCACATGACTTTCTTTATAATATCTTCACCTTATCTTTAATGCTTTTAGGTTATATCGTGATGCCTCCTTGTCAATAGATACTTGTGCTTTTTCTTTTTTTGATCCTGATGAATATTCCTAATTCTTTATTAAATTTTATTTCATTATTTTTAACAAGGTAATTTTAGTTGTATTTATATATTGCTTCTATATATTTTAATTAAATTACTTGAGTTTTAATAATGTATTTCTCTCTCCTACTTTTTATTTGTTAAAGTTATTTTTTATGTTATTGAGAATTATGCTTATTTAGGTCAATAAGTTTAACTTTTCTTCCTAATATGAGCAATTAAGGTCTTATTTTTTTATTTTTTTATTTTTCTGTATTCTGCAACTTTAAATTTTATTGAAGTATAATATTTATGCAGTAAGGGGCTTAAAATTCACTAATCTTTAGTATACAGATTGATTATTTTTTACAAATGTGTACATCCATGTAAACATAACTCATTTCAAAATATACAGTATTTCTAGAACTGCCAAATGTTCTTTTGCACCATTTTCTAAGCAATGGAACCTTTCAGAGATAATCAGTAATCTGATTTTTATCAGCATTTTTCTTGTGCTGAAACTTCAAATGTATGTAACACATCCTTTTAACTTTATGACAATTTAAGTTTTTTCTTTGGGCCATAAAATCTGCATGGCTAATATAGTCATGTATCACAGATACAGTCAACAACCCTAACTCTTTTAGTTTCTTGACCTGTATATAGTTCTGTTCAAAATGTATTTAGAACCCCCCATTAATATATTTCAACGAAAATTTTGTTTTTGAAAATCTGCGGAATAAAATTCCATCTAAGATTTTTAAAGTCTCCTTTAAGATTGCTAGTCGACATTTTTTTTTTTTTAAGTATTTCTTTAGAACAGAGTAACAAAAAGCACGTATTTAAGACTCTCTGTAGAGCATAGCTTCATGGCAAATTCATGAAAATTCTGAGAGGCTCCTGTTTAATTATAGACCAGCTTTCTTTTTCTAACCTCAAATTGGTCAGACTGCTGTTTCTCCATATTTTTAGATTCTCTGGTTTACTAGAGAGTTAACTGAAGTTATAGGTGAGCACTGCCTCCTACATGCAGCGCTGGACATTTTTAGCTGTGACATTATCCCCTTGATAAGACGTATGTCATCTAAGGCAAAAGTAAGTGCCTTCCATTTTAGAACAGAGCCATTATGGAGTGATGCTATTGTCAGGATCAAAATAAATCTGTCAAAATTGAAGAAATCATACCTGTTGCAGACCAAACTGAGGGACTTATTTGAAATAAGTTGTAAAATAGGCAATGGGGAGGGGTTTGATTTCCCCATCAAGAAGGAGATACACTTTAAAATCACATTTCATTTTTAGACAAAAGTCTGAATGCCATTCTAAGCAACACTAAAAGCTTTTTTGTTATTTTGATAGAGAGCCCTATGCAGCTTATAAATCAGATATAAATTTAGTGCGCAGAGGCAGACCATATACCCTTTTCACGTATCCAGTGTGCTGTACAAGAAGAACAAAATGCCATCAATCTTCAAAATCTATAGTATAGTAAGGTAAAATGCTAGTGCCTCATTCCCTCACTCAGATTTTTCATCTCAGGTGCCAGGGCAGTAAAGTCTATAAAGAGAGCCTTATTCAGAGTCTCTTGTTCCTATTCTTTGTCAGTTCTTTATAACTTTTATTCAATACTCACTATCATTCTCCTTCCTGCCTCTAGAGCTAAATTCATTATCTCTGATTCCAAAGTACTAGGGGAGGGAACAAAAGTCCGTGGGTAAGGCAGAGCAAACAGAGCTTTCAGGAACACATCTGAGATAAATCAGATGTATCACATAACTAGGGTGACCCTAAGTCCCAGTTTGCTGGGAGCGGTTCTGTTCTACACCTGCTGTTCTGAAAAGTGCTGCGGTTTGGATGCTGGATAATATAGCCTCCCCAGACTTACTGTAACCTATGTGGTGGCACATGGCCCAGGACAATTTCTTAGTCTAATATAAAATTCATTAGGTAGGTTATTAAATCAATATATGGACAACCATTCTCATATATAATGTGACTAATGGATTCCAATTGAATCTCTTTTACTTTTAACAATTTCCTGTTTCAGTTGAAAGAAAAATGAGAAAGGAACAATGTTTTTTCCTTGTGTTGTATATGCTTCATTATTGTAAAAAAAAAATGCCCTATAGACTTCGGAGGAATATATTAGTAATTTTTTGTTATTTTACATATTTATGTTATTGGGAATAGTAAAAAAATATTAAAATCATGAAGAATTTTAGGTTGTAGAGGAAAATGGCGGATTAGGGGTGACCTCCTGGCTCTCTGCTCCCAGAGTGGGAGGTGAAGAACACGGACACCCACACGTGAATGAGGCGCTCTCCCACAGGATCAGCTTCGTGAATCTACAGAGAAGCGGCGAGGGACAAGCAGTGCCAGGGAAAAACAAGGTGAAGTGGAGAAGTGACCGCAAATACCGCAGAGCGCGGGTCAAACAGTGGGGAGTGCAGCTCGGGTCGGCCGCGCCCGTGGGCGGGCTGGCCCGGGCAGTGAGATCTGACTCACAGGAAGACGACTCTTCCTTTACCAAACCCCACTCCCACGCAGGCAGGGAAGTGCCAGAAGTCAGTGTGAAACAGGAGCACTGACCGACAGGTGGTGGGGAGTGGAGACAGGAGCGGGGTCCATTTTGAATTCGCGGGAGCGCGGCGCTGGGTCAGCATCGGAGGGGAGGGACTGACCCGAGTGGGCATTTCCCAGATTGGGCGCTGCCCGAGCCCACAGGGGAGAGTTTTGGAGACAGGCTTCTTGCCACAGGTGACCCCCAGGACCAGATCGGGGGAGGGGAACTCCATAAAAGAGGCTCTGCCGGTGGAAATCGCTGAAAGTTCGGCGGGCTCTGGGAGGGACAGAGCAGAGTCCTCCCGCTGATCTGTCCAGAGTCACCATGTGTTGAGGGGGGGCGGCAGGCTCAGCGGGCGGCTCTGGGAGACGGCAACGGCAGACCCCGGCTGCGGATGTCCTCCCAGTGCAGTCGGCTCCAGCGCTGACTAGCAGTGGGCGGGCAGCCGCCATTGGGGGAGCCCAAAGCCTCTAGTTGCTGGGGCTTGTTTCCCAGGCAAAGGCCTGACTCAGAGCCGCTGCCTCCGCGGCAGAGCTGGTCGCGCCCCTGCGAGGAGGAGAGTAGTGCAGGAAGCCACTTTTTCCCCCGAATCTGCAGATAGTCTGTCCCAGCCATGGACTCAAGCCCCACCTCTGAAAGGGCGGAAAAGGGAGAAAGATCGATATTTCTGCGGAGTTTCCAGGCGGTCTCTGGCAGCCCTGTTCCATTCAGTAGCCAGTGCTGTCCGCCAAGCTGACGGGGAACTGAGGGCGAACAGAGGGAGACCGCTTATAGAACTGTGATCCAGGACCCATAACCACCGCCTCTGCCAGGCGACTCGACCCCCCCCACGCACCGCGCTAAAGGGCCTGCCTCCACCACTAGGCGGAGTAAAGGGATCGCTTTTTTTTTTTTTTAATTTTTTGTAGAGCTCTGACAGAGACGACATAACCACCCCCTCCACCAGGCGATTCGACACCCCCCCCCACCCCCGGCATCGCCAAAGAGCCTGCCTCTGCTTCTAGGTGGAGTAAAGGGATCGGTTTTTGTTGTTGTTGTTGTTGTTTGTTTGTTTTGCTTTTCTTTGTATTTCTTTTTTTCTATATGCATATTTCTTTCAATTCTTACTTTTAATTTTTTTGTATATATATATATATAGATAGATAGATACATTTTTTTCTTTCCTTCTCTTTCTTTTGTTCTTCTTTTTTACTCTCTTTCTGTGAGTGTGTAAGTGTGTGGGTGTATATCTGAAACCCACGACAGCAGCAGCACGATTGTTGAATCTCCACAGTGTGGCTATTTTGCACCAAAGAGACAGCACCCTCCCCTAAAAGTGTCTAGTGACCAAGGAGGCCGCTCTTCAAGCTGAGACACGTTGTCACCTCTCTGCTGTGACTTGGTAGCCAGAGCTGCTGGCCAAATGGACAGACTCCACTATGGGAAAGGCAAAGTAGATAGTGAAGGAGGCTGTTTTCCCAGCGAGATCCTATAGCCTCATTTTTGCTGTGACTTGGTAATCAGCGCCTCCTCCCAAAGAATTAGTTCCCCACTCTTGGTAGTGCGGAGGAACAAGGGAAGCTGTTCTCTGAACTGTGCCCCTGTGGGGGTGGTGGATGACCCTTGACTACGATCTGACCACTGATATTGCGTACCAAAGGGACTGATGCCACATCTGTTGGGGAGGAATAGCGGGACAGGCTGCTTTCTGGTCTGGGTCCCTCAGGGGCCTTAGACAGGGCTTCTCGAGCAGCCCTGAAGTGCATACTTCTTACCAGCTAGACATCCCTGCCCTTGAAGGGGTGGAATAATAAGGGTTGCCACTTCCTGAGCTGAGATGCCAGGTAGCCCCAGGAAGGGCCCTTCCCCCAGGCTGGGGGATTATCTCCCCCTCTGGCAGGTGAAAACCCACCCTTGGAGGAGGAAAGAAATGAGAGAAGATGTTTTTCTGGCCGGGCCTTACGACGGTCTCAGCCAACGCCCCTCCCACAGTCCTCCAGGACAGAGCCCACCCGTGAAGGTAGGGAGAAAGGAGAAAAAAATACTTTCCCCATAGGACTAGCCTGAATCTGTACGACCTTGGATCTAAGCAAAAGGGGATAGTTTGTTGACGTGATACAGCTGATCGGTTTTGAACACCTGACAAGAACATAACACAAAAGCTTGCACTTGGTGCCCAGGCTGTTGTCATCTTAGGTGCTAGTGGTCTGGGAAGGAAAATCTCGACTAGAGTCCTTAGCAGTTGCACCAATTGACACACCCATTAGGAATTCCTCTGCAAGAGTGCCTAATGAGTCCTGAATAACATATTAGCAGCTCTCTCCTAGCTACAGATCAAGCAATTTCTGAAGTATACTGTCTCAGGCATGCCAATTCCTGCTGCTCTTCTCACCACATCTAAAGTGGTAACAAGGCTCAAGTCGCCCTTGGGAGTGGCAAAACATTTCCCAAAGTCGCAGGTTTTTGCATGTCCCATTTGGGGTTTTAGAGCTCAATTCAAAGGTTCTGGAATACCTTGACAACTGACTCCACGCAAAATTCAAGCAACAAAAGAGAGAGAAACCTCATAGCTGAACCCAGCTCCTTCTGCCTCAACCAAGTAGTTGATAGCGGAGTCACACACACAAAAGTGGCCCAACTCCTGGAAAGCTAAGAAGGAAAAGAAACTCACTAATCTCTGTAAGCAGAAGGAGCAGGCCAGAGATAACCCAACAGGCCAAAACCCCACCAAGACAGCACAAGACCAGGGCACATCTCTTCAGCTCTGCCAAGGAACATCCCTTTGGATCCCCAAAATTAAGTTCATAAACTAGTCATAGCACCTCCAGTCCTTGACAAAGTAGCCTGATGAGAAAGAATCAGCAAAAGAACACAGGAAACATGAAAGATCAGAGAGAAAAGTCACCTCCAAAAGAAAATATTTGATCTCCATCAACTGATACCAACATGCATGATATGATTAAACTGACAGAGGAAGAATTCCAATTATGGATTGTAAGAAAACTGAATGGAATTGAAGAGAAAATAGAATGCCAACATAAAGAAACCACAAGAACAATCCAGGAAATGAATGAAAAATTTTCCAAAGAAATTGAAATACTAAGGAAAAACAAAACAGAGATTTTGTCAATGAAGGAGGAATTCAGGGAACTTCAAAACACAATGGAAAGCCTCAAGAACAGAATGGATCATGCAGAGGAAAGAATCTCAGAGCTAGAAGATAATGTCTACGTGCTGAACAAATCAGATGAAGAAAAAGAACTCAGAAGCAAGAGACAAGACCAAAACTTTCAAGAAATGTGGGATTATGTAAAGAAACAGAACCTTAGGATCATCGGTCTTCCAGAGAGAGAAGAAGAAGATACTCAAGGGCTGGAAAACTTATTTCATGGAATACTGTAGGAAAATATGCCAGGCCTGGCCAGAAATCTGGATATCCAGATACAAGAAGCACACAGAACTCCTGGGAGACTCAATGTGAAAAGGCAATCATCACGTCATGTAGTTATTACACTGATCAAAGTAAACACGAAAAAGCAATTCTTTGAGCAGTGAGACGAAAGCAACAAATAACCTATAAAGGAAAGCCAATCAGACTAACTGCTGATTTCTCATCTGAAATCCTACAAGCCAGAAGGGACTGGGTCCCTATCCTTAACCTACTAAAACAGAATAATGCCCAACCCAGAATTCTTTATCCAGCAAAATTAAGCTTCATCTACAAGGGAGTAATAAAATCCTTCCCAGACAAGCAATCATTAATGGAATTTGCAAAGATCAGACCAGCCCTACAGGAAGTACTCAGTCCTGCATTACACACTGAACAACATAATAGACACTCTTCAAAGTAAAATCATTCAAGAGTTAAAGCCTAGAACATGGAATTTATGATGGCTCAAGGAGCAAAACAGGATTTCACCCAATAATATGAATGGAAATCTACCACAAATCTCAATCCTCTCAATAAATGTGAATGGCCTGAACTGTCCTCTGAAAAGAAACAGGCAGGCAGAGTGGATAAAAATCCACAAGCCTGGTATCTGCTGTCTACAGGAAATGCATCTAATACACAAAGATGCCTTCAGACTAAAGGTCAAGGGATGGAAAACTATCATCCAGGTGAATGGAAGACAAAAGAAAGCAGGGGTAGCTATACTATTTTCAGATAACATATGTTTTAAAATAGCAAAAGTAAAAAAGGAAAAAGATGGCCACTATATATTGGTGAAAGGGAAGATCCAACAAGAAAAGTTTACAATCCTTAATATCTATGCACCCAATACACAAGCACCCAGTTACATAAAGCAAACCTTGTCTGATCTAAACAACATGATAAACAATAACACCATAATAACAGGGGATTTCAACACTCCACTGAATGAACTGGAAAGATCTTTCAAACACAAATTAAGCAAAGAAATAATGGACTTAAACAGAGCTGATGAACAAAAGGGTCCGACAGATCTCTACAGAACATTTCACCCACATAAAGCAGAATTTACATTCTTCTCATCAGCCCACGGAACTTTCTCCAAAATTGATCACATACTAGGCCACAAATCAGACCCCAACAAATTCAGAAAAATGGAAATTATACCTTGTACTTTCTCGGACCATAGTGCTTTAAAATTAGAGTTCAATTCCAACAGAAATACTCGCTACCTCATAAAGTCATGGAAATTAAACAATCTATTGTTGACTGACTCCTGGGTCAAGGAGGAAATACAGAGGGAAATCAAGAACTTCTTCAAACTAAATGATAATGGAGAAACAAGCTATCAAAACCTGTGGGATACAGCAAAAGCATTCCTGAGAGAAAAACTAATAGCAATAAATGCTCATACCCAAAAATCAGAAAGTTCAGAAATCAACAACCTGATAAATAGAATCAGGAACTTGACAAAGGAAGAGCAAACCAATCCCAATCCAAATAGAAGAAAAGAAATAACTAAGATCAAAACACAACTAAATGAAATTGATAAGAAGAGAACTTTATGGAAGATCAACAAAACCAAAAGCTGGTTTTTTTAAAAGATAAACAAAATTGACACCCCACTCGCTAGATTGACTAAAATACAAAGGGAAAGGACTCTAATAAACTCAATCAAAAATGAAAAAGGAGAGATCACAACAGATGCCAGAGAAATATAAAACGTTATTTTTGATTATTACAAAAACCTATATTCCCCAAAACTATATAACGAGGAGGAAATGGACGAATTCCTGGAAGCATACAACCTCCCTAAGTTCACCCAAGAGGTAACAGAATATCTGAACAGACCAATCTCAAGCTCAGAAATTGTAGCAGCAATCAAAAACCTCCCAAAACGTAAAAGTCCCGGACCAGATGGTTACACCTCAGAGTTTTACCAAACATTCAAAGAAGAACCCAAACCTATACTACAGAAATTATTCCACAATATCGAGAAAGAGGGCATCCTTCCTAACTCATTCTACAAAGCCAATATCACCTTGATACCAAAGCCAGGGAAGGACACACCAAAAATGAACAATACAGACCAATATCCCTCATGAATATAGATGCAAAAATCCTCAGCAAAATTTTAGCAAATAGAATTCAGCAGCACATCAAAAAAAATAATTCACCATGACCAGGTGGGCTTCATTCCAGGGATGCAAGGCTGGTTTAACATATGCAAATCTATAAATGCAATTGGCCACATAAATAAAAGCAAGAACAAAGACCATATGATTCTTTCCATAGATGCAGAAAAAGCATTTGACGAAGTCCAACACACCTTTATGATAAAAACTCTCATCAAAATAGGCATAGGCAGCTCATTCCTTAAAATTATCAAGTCCATTTATGACAAACCCACTGCCAATATCATATTGAATGGGGAAAAATTGAAACCATTCCCACTTAGAACTGGAACCAGACAAGGCTGCCCTCTATCTCCACTTCTATTCAGCATAGTGCTCGAAATCCTTGCCACAGCAATCAGGCAAGAGTGGGGTATTAAGGGTGTCCAAAGGGGACAGATGAGATCAAACTCTCGCTCTTTGCTGGTGATATGATATTATATCTAGAAAACCCCAAGGACTCATCTAAGAGACTCCTAGAACTGATAAATGAATTCAGCAACGTCTCAGGATACAAAATCAATACACACAAATCTGTGGCATTCATATATGCCAACAACAGTCAAGACGAAAATCAAATAAAAAACGCAATTCCTTTTACAATGTCCTTAAAAAAATTAAATATCTAGGAATATATTTAATGAAAGATGTAAGAGACTTATTCAGGGAGAACGACAAAACACTAAAAAAAAGAAATTGTAGAAGATGTAAACAGATGGAAAAACCTACCTTGCTCATGGATTGGTAGAATCAATATTGTTAAAATGTCCACACTACCTAAAGTGATCTACAGAATTAATGCAATCCCTATCAAAATCCCATTATCATTCTTCACAGATCTGGAAAAAATAATTCTATGCCTTGTATGGAACCAGAAAAGACCTCATATAGCCAAAGCAATCTTAAGTAAAAAGAACAAATTGTGAGGTATCAGTCTACCAGACTTTAAGCTGTACTACCAGGCTATAGTAACTAAAACAGCTTTGTACTGGCACAAGAACAGAGACATTGACCTCTGGAACAGGACTGAGAATCCAGAGATGAAACCATCTGCATATGGTAATCTAATCTTTGACAAAGCTGACAAAAACATACACCGGAGAAAAGAATCTCTTTTCAATAAATGGTGCTGGGAAAACTGGATAGCCACATGCAGAGGATTGAAACTGGACTCCCACCTCTCACCTCTCAGAAAAATCAATTCAAGATGGATAACAGACTTAAACCTAAGGCATGAAACCTTAAGAATTCTAAATGAAGATATTGAGAAGACCCTTTCAGACATCGGCCTAGGCAAAGAATTCTTGAAGAAGAACCCCAAAGCAATGGCCACAGCAACAAAAATAAATAAGTGGGATCTAATCAAATTAAAAAGCTTCTACACTGCCAAGGAAACTATCACTAGAGTGAATAGACAGCCCACAGAATGGAAAAAAATATTTGCTCTCTACACATCTGATAAATGGCTGATAACCAGAATCTATCTAGAACTCAAAAAAATCAACAAGAAAAAATCAAACAACCCCATCAACAAATGGGGAAAGGAAATGAACAGAAACTTTTCAAAAGAAGACAGAAGAATGGCCAGAAAACATAAAAAAAATGCTCAATGTCTCTAATCATTAGAGAAATGCAAATCAAAACCACAATGAGGTATCACCTAACCCCGGTGAGATTGGCCTCTATCCCAAAATCCCAAAACAACAAATGCTGGTGAGGATGTGGAGAGTCAGGAACACTCTTACACTGCTGGTGGGACTGCAAATTAGTGCAACCTCTGTGGAAAAGAATTTGGAGATACCTCAGGGAGCTAAAAAACAGAAATACCATTCGATCCAGCAATAGCACTATTAGGCATCTACCGAAAAGAGCACAAAACATTCTACGATAAAGACATCTGCACCCGAATGTTTATGCCAGCACTATTCACTATTCACTATTGCAAGGATGTGGAAACAACCCAAGTGCCCATCAATCCATGAGTGGATTATTAAAATTTGGTATATGTTTACAATGGAATATTACTCAATCATAAGAAATGACAGTGATCTAGCACCTCTTACACTTTCCTGGATTAAACTTAAGCCCATTATCCAAAGTGAGGCACCACAAGAGCAGAAGAACAGGACCCACTTGTACTCGCCATCAAATTGGTACTAACTGATCAACACTAGGTTGATCACATGGCAGAAATATTCTCTAGGGAGTAGGGGGATGAGGGGGCAAATCTACAATTAAAGGACACGGGGAGCACTAGGGGAGGGGAAGGGCATGCCTTTAACCCGCACTTGGGTGAGGCAAAGACATAAAGTGTAACTATAATGTTTGTACCCTGACAATACCCTGGAATAAAAAAATAATAAAAATAATAATAAAAACAACAAAAAAAAGAATTTTAGATAACAAGTAAAATTAAATTTTAATTTTGAAATGTTAATTTGATAATCACAGAAAAAGGCCATTAATTTTAAATTAATGAAATTTTGTTTCATATTCAAAAATTATATATCAAGTGTATGTAATTCACATAATTAGTTATATATATATATATATATTTGTAGTGTCACATTTTAAAAATGTGGTCAATTATATTTATATAAAAATATTTCAACAAAATACCACAAAATAAAACACTACAGTTTCAAAAGTTGAATAGTTTTTTCCTATAGGTTTTTAATAAAATATATTGTGACCCTCAGGAAAGCAGAAGTTATACAATATCAAAATGTTGTAAGTGAAAACTGTACTATCAACTTTAAATTATATTGATCATAAACTATCAACTAGGTATTTCTAAAACACATGTTTACTATTTTTAAGTCTTTTGTTGAATACCATATCTTCTATTTACTACAAAGTTCTTGTTTTAATTACTTCTATCCACTGTCCAAATCTGAGAGGTGTTAACCAGGAGGCCTGATGGCCTGAGAGTATGAAATGACTGTAAGTGACAGACAGAGAGCTCACAGACTTGCCAAACAGGGAGATTAACTTAATTGGCCAAATTTTGCCCTTAATTAAAATCACACTGAAGTCAATGGGAATTACCTTAATTTAGGTCAACATTAAATGTTGTGTATATTGATGTCCCTGCTTCATTACAGTGGCTCAAACATCAGTCCTTGAAAGTCCAAGGGAGCATTTTTCACTTGCTTTACACATACACTAAGCTAAAGTAACCAAAACTGTTCTGATGGATGAGTCAGTGCATAAAAACTTACCCTCTGAATACATAAGATATTTTGATTCCCGAAACAAATTTCCCCCATGTAAAAAAAATACTTTATTCATTTTCCTACTTGTAGCTATCATCTCTGTGTGTGAATACTCAGCTTTTATTTATTTTATTACTTCTTTTTAAGAGTCTCCTTGAAGTTATTTTTCTTTTATATCCATTCTCTACTCCCTGGCACAGTTCTTACACTTTTGGCTGTGGCACCTCCAGCTTTAGGTTTTCCACTCTTCTGGTGCCTCCAAGAAGGTTCCTTTCTACATCCTTGTCCCCCTCCTGTCCCTCTCACGGTGATATTCTAGTCATACTTGTTACTCAGCACTTCATAACCTGGAGATGGAGGCCATGGAGGAGCCATTCCCTCATTTTCCTGGGGAAGCCACAGTCTTAGGCAGACATCGCGTTCCTAGTCTCAGGGAGAGTGGTCCCCGAAGTGTCCCTGGCCCTCCTAGACTGTATTTCTAGATACAGTTCACATTCCTGCCTCTCTCCCAGGAATAGACTGTGCTATTTTAGCTTCCTTGCCCCAGCTGCAGTGGCTTTTCTCCAGCACCCTAAAGACTGCAGTGTCCATTTTCCTACCTCTAACAAGATTAAGAATTCCTTTCCGTAGAATAGATACAGAAGGAAACTCAGGGTGACTTTCCCGCACCTCCCTTGTTGGCAGTTGTTCTCCTGCTCTTAGGCCTAAATCACAAAGAACACTTTCTTTAAAAGGTGAGCAATTTGGTCTAAAAATTGTAGGAATTAGCTTTAGCTTTGTGTTCCAAATTAGAAACTGCGTTCAAATTTGAAGCGAAGGCACCAATTAGCTATCCATCAAAGATAGTGATCAAATAAAGAATAGGGATGTTATCAATGCTGTTTAAAGAATCCAAAATTATTACTTAATTAAAATATAACGAATTCTTATTCCCAGAAACTCTATTAAGTAAAATTGTTTGAGGAATTAGCAAGTATGAATTATAGGCTAAAATATCTATGTTAACTTAATTACATGAGAAAAATTAAAAGTATGGTAGTCAAGGCATAAGTTCTGTCCTTTATTGAAAACATATGTTAAATAAAATTTTTTTTGTAGATGCTAGACTATTCGTATTCAAAGATAGGTGGTGCATCCAAAAGAAATATTGCCATTAGTCTTTTTAAAATCCTGTTTTCTGAGAATAAGCAAAAATGTCTTTTAAAATCTTTTATTTACTCAACATGTACTGAACAAATATTTACTGAGAACCTACAAGACACATACTTTCAAGGTGGAGGGATTTAAATCAATGAGCAACAAGAACAAAAAGGCAAAATATGTAGTCATCTCCCTTATTATATTCTAGTAGAAAGAAAGTAAAAACAAGCAACTAATTACAGAATATGATGTCAGATATTGATAAGTACTATGAAAATATATCAAAGCAGAGTAAGCAGAGATGATGAGTAGGAAAGACTTCTGTTTTAGATGCAGGAATGGTGCCTCAATGCTCTGAGGGTTTGGCATTTGAACAGTTACAAGTTAAATGAAGGGGCAGACCAGGAAATCTGCTGATAGAAAGTCCCAGGACAGAGGACACAAATGCCCTGAGGCAGGAGGGTAAATGTGGCAGGACTAAGTGAGTGAAGCAAGGATTTTAGAAAATGAAATATTTTAGAAAATAAAGTGTTAACTTATTTAATCTTTATAACAACCCCAAAAGTAAAACCATTATTTATAGGTGAGAAAACAGAGGCATGTTAGAAATGTGCCTAACATCACACATCTTACAAATGTCTGCGCTTAGGTGGATATCTAGACGGTCTGATGGCTAGCTATTGTACAGTGCTATGGAAAGTGTAAACCATGTGCATCCTGTTTTGTTTTTTTCTTTTTCATTTTCTTTTTTCTTTTTTTAAACCACTAGCAGTTCTTTTCAGATCCTTGTTTTCTTAGAGCCTCCAGGACTAATCTCATTACTTTTATATACTTGCAATGTACTCCATACTCATCACAGTGTCTTCACACCCTTCCTGTTACCTCTGAGGCCCTTGGGACTTTTCCACAAAGCAAACATTGTTTTTCTCAATTGAAACCGCTATTTCTGACCCACTGCAACATTTTTTGATCACCTCGTGCCTTTTATTTTGACAGCGTATTTATTTGCTTACTTTAGTTGCTTTCACTTATTTAAAAAAAATGAGAGTTTTTCAGACAGATATATTTAAAATACATATTCAAAAATACATATTTGAATTTTGGAAAAGAGGAAACATAAACATTTATACAGTTTATTATTCCTAAGATTAAAAAATATAAAAGTTGCATGACATTTTTGGATAGTGTACTTCATCTAAGGTGTATGTTTTATGAGCAATGAATGGCAAGTGGCAGATGGGGAAACAATTCTGAAATGGTGTGGGGTCATGAAGGAACATTGAAAAGATGCTATAAAGCAACTTTTGAAGGATTATAAATGAAGAGTGAAATGTTTAAATCTGGTTCAGGCTGAAAGTCACTACTGCATGAAGCTTGGCTTGAAAGGAGAGAGGCTTGTTTGGTTCAGAAAAATCAGTGTGTCATTGCCACACTCCATGCTGGTGATAATAAGGCTTTGACATACAAATGCACAGGGAATATGGAAAAAGTGGGGCTTGAAAGCTCAGTGACTGCTATGATCCACAGGTTTCAGTTGCATTTGAATCTAGATTGTGAGAAAAACAGAGGAACAAAAGGTGATGCTATGTTTCCATCTAAGGTAAGAGGAGGTAGAAATAAATTAAATGTGTCAACCTGACTAATTTGTCCTTGCTATTATACACTAAGCTTTACTTTATTTTTTATTTTTTTTGGTTTTTCACTATTTTTTTTATTTCAGCATATTATAGGGGTTCAGATGTTTAGGTTACCTATGTTGCCCTTGCCCACCCCTTCCCCCCAAGTCCCAGTTTCAAATGTGGCCATCCCTCGGATGGTGCGCATTGCACTCTTTGTGTATACGTATACCCGTCCCCTCCTCTCCCTCCCCTCTCCCCCCTTTCCCCTGACCAACATCCAATAGATGTTATTCTTATATGTGCACTTATGTGTTGGTCAGTTAATACCAATTTGATGGTGAGTACACGTGGTGTTTGTCTTTCCATTCTTGGGATACTTCACTTAGTGGAATGTGTTCCAGCTCTATCCAGGAGTATACAAGAGGTGCTATATCACCATTGTTTCTTAAAGCTGAATAGTACTCCATGGTATACATATACCGTATTTTATTAATCCACTCATGTATTGATGGACACTTGGGTTGTTTCCACATCTTTGCAATTGTGAATTGTGCTGCTATAAACATTTGGGTGCAGGTATCTTTCTTATAGAGTATCATTTGTTCTTTTGGGTAGATGCCCAGTAATGGGATTGCTGGATCGAATGATACTTCTAATTGTATCTCTTTAAGGTATCTCCATATTGCTTTCCACAGAGGCTGCAGTAGTTTGCAGTTCCACCAGCACTGTATGAGTGTTCCTATCTCTCTGCATCCACACCAACATTTATTGTTTTGGGACTTTTTGATAAAGGCCAGTCTCACTAGAGGTAAGTGATATCTCATTGTGGTTTTGATTTGCATTTTCCTTATGATTAGAGATGTTGAGCATTTTTTCATATGTTTTTTGGCCACTATTCTGTCTTCTTTTGAAAAGTTTCTGTTCATGTCCTTTGCCCACTTTTTGATAGGGTTGTTGGATTTTTTCTTGTTGATTTTCCTGAATTCTAAGTAAATTCTAGTTATCAGCCCTTTATTGGATTTGTAGCATGCAAAAATTTTCTCCCATTCTGTAGGTTGTCTGCTCTTGTGACAATTTCTTTGGCTGTACAGAAGCTTTTTAATTTGATCAGGTCCCATTTATTTATTTTGGTTGTTGCTGTGATTGCCTTTGGGGTCTTCTTCATAAATTCTTTGCCTAGGCAATGTCTAGAAGCGTATTTCCAACATCTTCCTCTAGAATTCTAATAGTTTCACTCCTCAGTTTTAAATGTGTTACCCCGCTTGAGTTGATTTTTGTGAGAGGTGAAAGGTATGGATCCTGGCTCAGTCCTCTACATGTGGCTATCCAGTTTTCCTAACACCATTTATCGAATAAAGATTCTTTTCCCCAGCGTAGGTTTTGTCTGCTTTGTCAAAGATTAGATGGCTATATGAGGATGGTTTTATATCTGGGTTCTCAGTTCTGTGCCACTGGTCAATGGCTCTATTTTGGTGCCAGTACCAAACTGATTTTAATACTACAGCTTTGTGGTAGAGTTTGAGGTCTGGTAAATTGATGCCTCCCATTCTGTTTTTATTGCCTAGAATTGCTTTTGCCATGCGAGGTCTTCTCTGGTTCCATACGAAGCGTAGAATTAATTTTTCTACATCTGTGAAGAATGACATTGGTATTTTAGTAGGGATTGCATTGAATCCGTAGATCATTTTTGGTAGTATAGACATTTTAATAATGTTGATTCTGCCGACCCACAAACATGGTATGGTTTTCCACCTGTTTATGTCTTCTGCTATTTCCTTCCTCAATGTCTCATAGTTCTCCCTGTAGAGGTCTTTTACCTCCTTAGTTAAATATATTCGTAGGTACTTGATTTTCTTTGTTGCTATTGTGAAGGGAATTGAATCTTTGATTTGGTTTTCGGTATGACTGCTGTTAGCGTATAGGAAAGCCTCTGATTTGTGTGTATTGATTTTATATCCTGAAACTTTACTGAATTCATTTATCAGTTCCAGTAGCCTCTTGGTTGAATCCTTGGGGTTTTCTAGATATAGTATCATATCATCAGCAAATAGTGAGAGTTTGATCTCTTCTGTTCCCATTCTTGTGCCTTTAATTCCATTCTCTTGCCTGATTGCTGTGGCCAGGACTTCCAGCACTATGTTGAATAGAAGTGGAGATAGTGGGCAACCTTGTCTGGTTCCAGTTCCAAGTGGGAATGCTTTCAATTTTTCCCCATTCAGTATGATGTTGGCTGTGGGTTTGTCATAAATGGCTTGTATCATTTTTAGATAAGCCCCATCTATGCCTATTTTGTTAAGTGTCCTTATCATAAAAGGGTGTTGAGTTTTGTCAAATGCTTTTTCTGTGTTGATTGAGAGTATCATATGGTTTTTGCTTTTGCTTCTGTTTATATGGTGAATTACGTTTATAGATTTGCGTATGTTGAACCATCCCTGCATCTCTGGGATGAAGCCCACTTGGTCATGATGGGTTATTTTCTTAATAAGCACCTGGGTTTGGTTAGCTAGAATTTTCTTGAGAATTTTTGCATGTATATTCATAAGGGATACTGGTCTGTACTTTTCCTTTTCTTTTGAGTCCTTTCCTGGTTTTGGTATCAGGGTTATGTTGTCTTAATAAATGTGTTGGGGAGGAGTCCATCCTTCTCAATGTTGTGGAATAATTTCTGAAGGATAGGCACCAGTTCTTCTTTGTAGGTGTGGTAAAATTTGGGTGTGAAACCGTCTGGTCCGGGACTTTTCTTTTTTGGAATGTTTTTCATTGCTTTTTCAATTTTGGTCCTTGATATTGGTCTGTTCAGGAATTCTATTTCTTCCTGGTTGAGCCTAGGGAGGCTGTGTGTTTCTAAAAATTTGTCCATTTCCTCCACATTTTCCAGTTTTTGTGCATAAAAGTTTTTGTAATATTCATGAATTGTATCTTGAATCTCCTTAGCATTGGTTGTAACTTCTCTTTTTTTGTTCCTGATGGAGTTTATTGGGGATTATTCTTTTCTGTTTTTCCTGAGTTTAGCCAGGGGCATGTCAATTTTGTTTACTTTTTCAAAGAACCAGCTTTTTGTTTTATTAATCTTCCGTATAGTTTCCCTGTTGCCAATTTCAATAAGCTCTGATTTGATCTTAATAATTTTCCTTCTTCTGCTGAGTTTGGGGTTGGTTTGTTCTTCTTTTTCCAGTGCTTTGAGTCAATTCATTAGGTTGTCTGTTTGTGATCTTTTTGACTTTTGGATATAAGCATTTATGGAGATAAACTTTCGTCTCAGGACTGCTTTGTCTGTGTCCCACAGATTTTGGTAACTTGTGTCACCTTCATCATTTAGTTCAAAGAATCTTTTGATTTCCATTTCTATTTCATCATTTATGAAGGAATCGTTCAGCAGGGAGTTGTTTAATTTCCATGACTTTGTATAGAGATGAGTGTTTATGCTGGGGTTGATTTCTGTTTTTATTGCGCTGTGATCTGAGAAGATGCATGGTATAATTTCTATTTTTTTTAATTTTTTGAGGCATTCTTTGTGTCCTAGAATATGGTCAATCTTAGAGAATGTCCCATGAGTTGCTGAGAAGAACGTATATTCTGTGGTTTTTGGGTAGAATGTCCTGTATATGTCTGTCAGGTCCATTTGTTCTAGGGTTCTGTCTAAGTCCATGATTTCTTCGTGAATTTTCTGTTTGGAGGATCTGCCCCGTGCTGTCAGCGGGGTGTTGAAATCTCCGACTATAATGGTGTTGCTGTTCATCAAATTATTTAGGTTAAGTAAAGTTTGCTTTATGAATGTGGGTGCACCTAGGTTGGGTGCATACATATTTAGAATTGTTATGTCTTCTTGTTGAACTGTACCCTTCACCATTATATAGTGGCCCTCTTTGTCTTTCATTACTTTTGTTGATTTAAAAACTAAGTCGTCTGAGATCAAAACTGCTACACCAGCCTTCTTTTGGCCTCCATTTTCTTGAAATATTGATTTCCACCCCTTTACCTTGAGTCTAAATGCATCCTTGCAGGTTAGATGCGTTTCCTGAAGACAGCAGATACCTGGCTTGTATTTTTTTTATCCATTAGGCCAGCCTATGTCTCTTGAGAGGTGAGTTCAAGCCATTCACATTTATTGAAAGGACTGATAAATGGGGTAAATTGTTCATCAAACTGTCAAGTTGCTTTTTGTTGCTTTGTTTTCTCTCTTGAGCCATTGTGGATTCTAGCCTCTGAGCTTTGGCTTTTGAGTGGTTTTACATCCGTGAGTGTTTATTGTGCTGCTCCTTGTGTAATTCAGCTTTGAGTACTTCCTGGTGAGCTGGTCTTGTCTTGGTGAATTCCCACAGACTTTGTTTGTCTGGGAATGTCTTTATTTCTCCTTCATATATAAAACAGTTTTGCAGGGTACAGAACTCTAGGCTGGGCATTATTCTGTTTCAGAAGAGTGAGAATGGGGCCCCAGGCTCTTCTTGCTTGTAGGGTTTCAGTTGAGAGGTCTGAAGTTATTCTGATAGGCTTTCCTTTGTATGTTACTTGTTTCTTTCACCTGACAGCTTGTAGTAGGTCCTCCTTAGTTGATATTTTAGTCAATCTGATGACTGCATGCCATGGTGTCTTTCTGTTTGCATTGAATCTCCCTGGGGTCCGCTGTGCTTCTTGTATCTGTATATCTAGATTTTTATCAAGGCCTGGGAATTTCTCCTCTATTAAGTCTTCAAATAGGTTATCCAGCCCTTGCATGGTTTCTTCTTCATTTTCCGGAACACCGATCACATGCAGGTTTGGTTTTTTCACATAATCCCACATTTCTTGTAAACTTGTTTCTTTTTTCTTTATTTTCTGCTTAATATCTGTGACTGACTTATTCATTTGGAAGGAGCTGTCTTCAATCTCTGAGATTCTTTCTTCTGTTTGATCTACCCTGTTCTTGAGGCTTTTCACAGTGTTTTCAAGTTCCCTGAATAAGTCCTTTATTTCCAGGAGTTTGGTTTGATTTTTCTTTAATATTTCAATTTCTTTAGTGAATTTTTCTTCCAAATCCTGGATTTTTTTTTTGTGGTTTCCTTGTGATGGTTATCCATTTTTCCTTGCATATCATTGAGTTTACTTACAATCCATTTTTGGAATTCTTCTCCTGTCATTTTAGTATTCTGGACCTGGTTAGTGTTCATTGCTAGAGGGCTGGTGTTCCTCTTTGGGGGTGTGCTTTCCATTTGATTTTTCATACTTCCAGAAATCTTTCACTGAGTCCTTTCCATCTGGATCCACTGTGACTTTTGTTTTGTTCTGCCGCTACAGGGAGCCGCTAGTATGTTGTCCAGGGTTCTCTTGATGGGAGGGATTACTTGGGGAGCTTGTTTTGGTCTCTTGCCGGGGGTTTTTATTCCCTAGTCACGGGTTTCTCTGTTGGTAGCTGACTGAAGGTGGAAATGCAATCATACCAGATGACCTGAACTGGTCTGGCGAGGAAAGTCATTGAGCTGTCAGCTATTGGTCAGTGCCAAAGCCCCAGGGACCGGCGCTTGTCGCAGAGGGGGGTGGCTCTTTATGTCTCACTGCTGCAAGCTCAGAGACCATGCAAAATACGCTGGCCAGGGGGAGGAGGTGACTTCCCAACCCACTCAACGCCCCAGCACCTTCAGCTTCTGCATGCGTCTTCCCCTCACAACTGAGGAGGCACTCAGAATTCACCACTCAAAGAAACAGGCCTGGCTAATTGACTTTAGGTCCTGGAAGTGCAGAGCTCTTTGCGAGGGCTCCCAGGCTGGGGGAAGGGAGCCGTTCTGCACCGTACTGCGACCTGCTATGGGCCCTGAGCTGGCATTAGCCCACCCCCAGGGTGCTGGCTCCAGAGGGAGCCACTCAGGGCCTGGGAGGTACCCAATCAGGGAGTCAGTTGAGTCACCAGGGTGCTCCGCCATCTCCTTTGTGTCTCTCTCCCCCAATCTCACACCAGTCCAGCAATAGCTCTCGCTTCTACTGTCCCATCCTGAGCAGTCCCAATAGCCAGTGGCAGTTTCCAGGTTAGAGTCCTCTACTCAGTAATCACTTCCCCGTTCAGGACCCACTGGGTGCCAGAGACCAGCTTCCTGACTCCTAACTGCCTCCGGCGGTAGCCCAGACCAGCTCCTCCCCTGTCCGGTGCAGTACTGACACGGAGCGGGGAGTTCAAGTTGCTTCCAGCTTGTGTCTCCTCTCCACTGAGCCCCCCATTTCCCGACACAATTCTACATCCACTTCACACAAGCCCCTGCCTCTCGGTGGGCTTGTAAGTCAGTGAGGAAGCTAGACTGTCTCGTGATGGACTTATCCTGGTGCATTTACTGGCCAGGCTGGTGCCGCCGTCTCAGGCTCCACTCTCTATTGTCTGTCCATGCTTTCCAGGTTTTGCGTTCCAATCTCCTGTTCACCTTATTCTTTTTCCAGATTTGTGTGTCCCCCGCTGAATCTCCACTGATTCACCTCGCTGTTTTTGCGGGAGAGCAATCCAATCGTGTGTAGCAGACCGAGATCTACATCTCTTTCTCTGGAAGCAGGGATCCGGGAGGCTACCTTAACTCCACCATTTTTCTCCTTGCCATACACTAAGTTTAAATCTGGAGATTTGATTTCCTGAATCTACTCCTGTTATAACCAAATGTAAATATCATTTGTGCCAATCGTATTGTCTACCAAAAATTAATGTGGAAATCTGGAATTCAAGTAAAAAGGAATACTCATTTATAGTACTACAAGGTGTGTTTCTGCTGATAATAAAAAAACCAAACATAATGTATTAACAAAGGAATTTTTTGTTATGTTTTTCCAACTCAATACAATCAGTGACATTAGTTATCTGTTGCCTATGTAACACATCATTGCCGAAGTTAGTGGTTTAAAATAATAAACCCTTAATGAGCTCATGAATCATTGAGTCAGTGTGGGCCTGGCAGGTCTCAGATGGCCTTGGTTATGTACCTACAGCAGTCAGCTGGAGAGTTAGTGGGAAGATTGGATGGTTTTGCTAAGCTTGCATGGGCTCTTTCACATACTTTGGGCTTTGGCTGACATAAATCAGCTGAACGACTATGTTACATTTGCTTTCTCATCTTCCAAGAGGTTTTTGTTATTCGTATGAAGTTTCTGGAGTCCAAGAAAGGGAGCAGAGGCATGCAATGCCTCTTACATCTGACGCTAGGAAGTAATATAATGTCATTTCTGCATTATTACCTCTGGCCATAGCAAGTCAACAGCCAGCTCAGGTTCAAGGAGTAAGGAAAGACTCTCCACTCCTTAAAGAAAAGACCTGCAAAATCACTCTGCAAAGAGCATGGAAATAGAAAGCATAAATAATTTTGGCCACTCTTCCAATCTTCTGTAAGCGATCTTACATTCTTACATATTTGTAGAGAAACTTTCCCCACCAATTTGATGCTCTGAGAGTTTCCTTAAAGAATCAAGGGCTTTTTGTCCGTATCATTATAATATTAGAAGCAATTTATTACAAGAAGTTTCAAGTTGCTTGCATATAATTTTACTCTTCCTGTGCTATCTCTTTGGCATACTTAAACTTGTACCCTTGGGCTTTGTCTCTGCTGGATGGTACTACCCTACAATAAAGTTATTCATTACTATCCTAATGCTCCAGTTAATTGAATTTCAGTACTAGTCAACTTCAACCAAGGTCATCTTAAGCCTGCTTCTATTTTGACAGGAATCTATTAGCATCAGGAAATACCAAGAAGTTAATAGCTATATTTAAAGTTTGGTTATTTTCATTTTTTTCTCTCCTTACATCTTAATAAATGGAAACACATATCAAACCTTACAGTTATGAATTAGAATGTCTTTCCTAGTAAATGAATTATTGATGCTGAAGTGATTAACCTTTCATTAAAATTTAATATAAAATTCTTCCCTTCATATATCTATGTTTATTATTCAAGCCCCAGAGGAAAATATATCAAACATAGGACAGCTTTGTTATTTAAAACACTTTTGCAACACAGAGACTCTTAAAGTCTGAAATTTTCTGATTTCTCCTGAAGTCTTTCTACTTCATGATAAAAGGGAATAGATTCCACAAATGTACATATACTTTTGTGAAATGGATCCTACTGTCTACCTTCAGGATTGATAAATGATAATTAAGGTACTGTTCTATATTTCTACTTAACATTTAAATAGAGAGGTGTAAATAAATCTTATATTTTGGCAGAATGTTTTACTGTTTGAACATAACTTTATATATCTCCTCACCGCAACTCTGTGACACAATTATCACATATTTTATGAGGAACCCAGTTATTTTAGGACACAGTAGTCAGAACATAAATGTAGTGCTATGGTTTCTGTAGCTGCGAGAAGTTCTGTGTCCCTATCCAGAGGACTCTTTCAAAGCATCTGTCCTGTTTATTCCTGTAGATCCACAGAGGTTGTGACTCTATGATCACAGCATAGCTGTCAGCTAACACAGAGGCATCACCTTTTACCTTGTCTTGTGCTTTGACTCTGCTTCTCTTTGATAAAATTCACCTTCCCAGGCCTCTAAAGGCCAGCAAATTCCCCAGCCAGTATTTCAGTGGGCTAAAGATGGTCAGAGCTGCCTGCACATCTGCTGTGCTGTTATCATAGCTAGTGCCAGTGGGCAGTGCTGGTGATATCTGATAATGTCTACTAAAGTACTGCTAGGCTGACACCAGGCTGTTCTGAATTTGCTTCAATAATATGGAAAAAATATCTTTCCCTGTCCCATAATATGTTACATTAGCAACAATGAACTATCTAATTTGCTAGGATTTAGAGAGTTTTCATGTGATATCAGTTCATATAAAACAATCAAAAAGACAAAAAGAAAATCTCCACTCTGTTTATCTCTGCCTTTCCTCCTCTTAACCATCCCCCTCCTCATTCTTAATAAGAATGCAATGTCCTGGGAACAATCTGAACTTGGAACACTGTGCTTGACTCAGAATCCGATGAATGAATGTTCATTTCCCTATTAAATGAACAAACTTTTAATAGGTTTGTATTTTTCTTTCTTGGGTGATTTCCTTGACTTTTCCAGGTATAAAATATGGAATACTCAAGACAATCCAAATGAGCTTTGGGACTATATTAATTTTTACTCAAGTTTCTTGATAATGAAAATTAGTTTAAATATTATAGCAATATTCCATTGGTAGTTTTTAAGCTGCTGCCTGGCATGTATAGCAAGAGATTCCCTTTTACCTGTGAAGTGAAGAATGAAGTTAAAAGTGCTCATTTCTCATTGCTTTGAAAAGAACGGAAGAAGTAGAGAAGTAGTAAAGCAAAGTATTCTCAGAGCAAGTTATAATCTCCAGCTATGGAATGTATTCAATAACACATCATAATACAACTGGGGATCTGAATTTTTAGTATGAATCGAACGAGAAACGACATTTATTTCGTTCTCAATATATGAAGACAAATGATAAACCTGGTGATATGCTAGGCAATGGGGACAATATAAGGTGCAAAACAAATATGATGCCTTCCCTTTGTTCATGTGCATATTAATAATACAGATAGACATCAACAAATTGTCATGACTATGCTTAATGTAAATGGAAAGACCAGGCATGATGGAGGTATGTAATAGAGATTAAGTGTACTCAGTAGAGTCAGAGAAAATGGAAATCTAGTGATGCGTTTATCCTGCATTACTTTCTCCCTGTGAAGGACTTACCTTAACTCTAACTCAGACAATGGTCACAATCTTGGACATGTGACCTCAAGTTGACTAGTCAGTGATTCATTGAAAATTTTCAAATAAGATTACAGGAAGCCAACACACTTTTTCTCTTTTATGTCCTAATCTCTAAGGATATTAACCCAGAAAATTAGTTTGAAGTCTCTTGCAACGTGAAGAAAGATAATGTGTCCTAGGAGGGAGTAACATTGACATTAAGAAAGAAATAAGGATAGGAGGTCAGTGTAACAGGTCTTGAAGGCTCCTCTTTGAAATTATGAGCCAGTAGTTTCATGAATCAATGCTTTCTCTTACTAGGGTTCAAATTGGTTTTCTGTCACCAACAAATAAAAATGTTCTACTTAATATAAAAATCGGTAATTATAAATATTATAAGTGACATCATACAATGAGAATGGTTGTGAAAAATGGATTAGAGTCTATGATGTTCCTCCAAAATACAGCATGAAGCCTTTATTGTTTGCTTTGTTATCATGAAGAAACTATTTAAAATATATTTCTTATAATAAGATATTTTTACCTCAAAGCATCTGCTTATTGATAAGAATGTTTAAGGTGCTTGATAGAAATGTGTCAGGGAATGTTTTTGTTAGCCTAATTCTTTATATTTTACTAATATCAAATGAAAGAGAAGCAAAAATTAACCTAATACAACTGATATGAATAATGACTTGGAAGGTTGAGAAAGAAAACTTTTTTTTCTGAGGTGGAAAACAATTTCTGATAACTGTGTCAAAAAATTGTCCTTTCCTCATTTTCCCAATTCAGGACATTTAGAAGAAATTTCCAGTGTCTCCTACACTTCCATCTACCCCTCCTGTTAATTCACTTATCTTCAGGGAAGAATGACTTACTTCCCTCTTTGATACAATGGAAAAAAGAGACAGTGCAAAAAGAAAACTTTAGTCACCCTCTTTTATACTTCTGCTCTTGGATCTACTACATGACACAGATATTGAATCTACTGTGTGTGACAGACTTTGCCTCCACCTGATGAACCTGAAGTTCAGTATTATGTAGTGACATAGCAGGGATTGCAGCAGCTTTCCAAGCAATTGAGTTTCAATTTCTGGGTAATGTAATAAAAAGTAATGTTTAATGTATACAGAACACTCCTGGCCCCAGACACTGTTTTAAGAGCTTTACCTATATTAACTTACTTAATACTCATAGAAAACCCATATGGTAAGTACTATTATGATTTCTATTTTTGAGATGAGCAAACTAATGCCAAATGGGTTTAATGAGTTGCACGAAGACAGAGCTCGTATGCAGTGGGGCCAGGATTTACACCCCGGCAGGCTGACTCAATAGTCCATGCATATGGCCACTATCTTAAATCACAATCCAAAATATAAATCTATGATCTAAAATTTCTAATTAATTATCCCTCCACTTCCCAAACTATAAATCGATTGAGAAATAAATGTAAGAATTATCCAGAAACCAAAATATCTCTTTTGTTATTAAGAAAGATGTATTGATGCATTTTGAGTTGATGCAACATATGGTCTACTTATTCTTTTTTTTCCCTTGAATTGAACCTATCTACCAGTTACATAAGGCAGATAGACAACTGAATGTTTTCATGAGGGCATATGGGAAGGTTTATTTAACCACTTGTTTGGGTTGCCATTTTTATTACTATTACTATTATTATTATTTACTTCTGTAAGCTTTATGGATATTTTCTTTGTATTTATTGTGAAACATGAAGTTATTAATTATACTTCTCTTTTATTGGAAACTCTGGGAATTTTTAATCTAAAAATTGGTATTCTTTTCTAGCATTATTGTTATTACTATTACTATTTTGGATAATTTCTAACCTCTATTTTCTAAGGTCTACCCTTCCAGGACTCTTAAATATTTGACATTGTCACTCTACCTTTTTTTGTCCATATTTTTTCCTCTCACATTTTTGATATCCTTTTTCCTTTGACTTTATGCTTTGCAAAAGTTCCTAAATAATATATCTTTCTCTTAATGTGCCCCTTTATTATTATTTTAATTTAAACAAGCATGTTTTTAATATCTGCATATTTAGGGATCTTCTCTGCTATAGAAACTTAGCATTTAGGCTAACTAAAATGGAAATTGGTAGCTAGGCATGGCGACTCACACCTGTAATCCCAGCTACTTGGGAGGCTGCAGTGGGAGGATTGCTTGAGTCCAGGAATTCAAGATTAGCCCGGGCAACATAGTTAGACTCCATCTGTGACTAACTAACTAACTAACTAACTAACTAACTAACTAACCAAGAGTGTGTTGACTTCCTAGCAAAATCATAAAATAAGTAATACTGGTTTAGTGACCAGACAATGAAAGGCAAAGAAAATGATAACTGAAGTCAGGAATTCTCCTGTTCTTTGTTACGCTGTCACAAAATACTTGGTAGCTTGTTATTTATAACTTGACAAAAATATTCACATACCTGTGAGGCCTGTAACTTTCTGGGAATCAATAGGAATGACCCAGAATATTAACATATATTAATTATTTCTAGCTTCTTTTAACAAAGTATTACTGAGAAACATGATCTTGACGAGCATTTGGACAGTTTGCAAGCTGAGAATGAAAGATGTGAAGACTGCAGCCTAAAAGATAAGGTATATGCTCCTACCACATCAAATATAAAGTCATGGAGCCAGAACAGGATAAAAAAAAACAAAAACAAACAAAAGTTTGGGAGAAGGAAGAATTAAAATTACCCAGCAGTTTTTGGTTCATAGCAATGATAAAATCAGCTGGGCAGGGTTTGAAAATATCCTTGACTTGACATAGAGTGAGTCCTTAGTGTATAAGTTTTCTATTGCTGTTGTAACAAATTTCCACAAACATAGTGGATTAAGCTCATAAAATTTATTCTCTTATAGTTTGGGAGAAATGTATCAAGCACTAATAACAATAATATTGAGGTACTGAGTATAACACTACTTCTTATGCTGTTCTCAAAAGGCTCATATCAAGGGCTCTCATTTAAAATAACAGTGCCAGTCCTGCAGCAAAGATCATATTAAATAAAGACATCACCTTCTACCTCAAGCCTGTTACTGCAGATAGTTTTATTGTGACTACTACTAAAATAAGGGAAAAGATACAGACTTGAGGAAGTTATTAATAATAAGGCAAACATAAAAACACTGATGAAAAAAGAACATTGTACTTGGTTACTAGCCCATGCTACTAGAAATCTATTTAATTTTTGAGAGAAAGGTAATGACCACAGCCTGGCAAAAAAAAAAGAAAGAAAGAAAGAAAAAAATATTCAGGCTCCCAAGTGTGCATCAGAAGAAGCAGGATATGAAGAGCATCTCCTAAAGGAGAGTTCTCCAACACCCACTATGGCCATGGGAGAAAATGACAAGGAAGGACCTCTAAAAGGCCATGGATTACAATGGGTAGAGGGATTCTTCTCAGAGAAGAGAAGTAGGGTCTTTTCTAAGGGTGGCAGGTTGAATATCAGCATCCCAAAAATGTCCTCATCCTAAGAACCCCTCAACCTGTGAATAAGACGTTACCTGTGTGGTGAAAGGGACTCACAGGTATGACTTAAGTTAAAGATCTTGATGGAGAAACGATCCCGGTTCATCTCTGTGGGCCCAGTGTCTTCATAAGAAAGTCCTTATAAAAGGCAGGCAGAAGGATCAGAGTCATTAGTAGGATATGTGATGGTGGGAACAGGAATAAAAATGGTTGTGTGGTACTTACCAGGAACCAAGGAATGAAGGCGGCCTCTAGAAGCTGGAAAAGACAAGGAAATAGATTTCCCCCTAAGGTTGCCAGAAGGAACCAGTCTTGCTAACACCTTGATTTTAGCTTGAAAAGACTTCTGACATCCCAAACTGTAAGAGAATAAATTTGTATTATTTTAAGATACTAAAATTGTGCAAATATGTTACAGCAGAAGCAGAAAACTAAGCTACAAAGGACACACTCCCTTGCCGGGTTAATGAGACTTTCAAACCCTGCTTACCTGGGTTTTAGCATTTGCTATGGTTCAGGAACTCCTATGCAATTTCAGTTCTTCTCTTTGACTGTTGTTTGTTTTTGTTTTCTTGTTCTGATTCCACAATTTTATAGTCATTGTGGTGGGAGCAAATACCTTGTCTTTCAGTGCATAGGTCTCAGAACAATTAGCAGTCAAATTTGGACGTGATGCAGAGGACAATGCATCGCACAGGGATGCCGGAATTTTGCTGAAAAGGGTAACTTCATGGACCTCGTGAAAGGGGAGAGTCATGTTTGAGATGTGACAAGATTATTCTCATGCATTTCTACATACGCCTTAGATTCCATGTAGATGTCTCCCTCAATCTATCATTCCTCTTTTCCGGGGCATAAACATTTCCAGCTAGGGACTCTATTTTTATTACCCACCACGCCCCCCCCCCCACCTTTCAGGAAACGTGGGCAGCTGACTAAATTTTTACCAATGGAATATGAACAGAAAGCAAATTCCCCTTTACTCCATCAAAGAAAATTGTTGCCTGTGATGGTTAATTTTATGTGTTAATTTGAAGAGTGTTTTGGGATGAGATTAACATTTAAATTGATGAACTGTGAGTAAGCAAATTGCCCTCTACCCTGTGGGTGGGCCTCACCCAGTTAGTTGAAGGTTTGACTAGAACAAAGACTGGCCTCCTCTGAGCAAGAAAGAATTTTCTAGCAGTCTGCATTCAAACTTTATTGGTAGTTATCACCTCTCCTCTGTCTCTACCTGACAATCCTTGTACTATAACTGCACCACCAGCTGTCTTGGGTCTTGAGCCTTCCAGCTTGCACTGCAGATTGGGACTTCCCAATATACATAATCACGTGAGTCAATTCCTTCTCATAAATGTATTTATATATGCAAATTCCATTCATTCTGTTGCTCTTTAGAACCCTTTATAAATCACTGCCCTGAACTTTCTCTCTTTCTTCTCACTTCAAGCTGGAATGCAGATGTATCCACAATCCACCATAGAACATGAAGGTGAGGATAATATTTTAGGGTTAGAGGGAACTTGGTGAAGCAAAATAGCCCTACAGATATGCATTGTTTCCTGCAGAGCTTTTTTAGGATAGAGCAGTAACTTATTTCCTCTCCTTGTTATTTGCATTTGTAGTTAACGGGGCAATAGTTCCCCCTTATCTGCAAGGGATATGTTCTAAGATGCCCAGTGGATGCCTAAAACTCATGGATTGTACTGTACCCTATATATACTATACCATTTTTTTTGTCCTTTTCAAAATTTCACTATAGAAGAGTTGTTCTTACCATAGATTTTTATTTTTTTTTTGTGGTTTCAATTTGCTTTTCTTTTTATTATTATTATTATTATTTTTAATTTGTGCATATTATGGCGGTACAAATGTTTAGGTTATGTTGCCCTTGCCCTCCCCCCCAAGTCAGAGCTTCAAGCATGTCTATCTCCCAGATGGTGCATATCGCACTCATTATGTTTGTATGCACCCATCCCCTTCTCCCCGCTCCCATCTGCCCGATACCCGATAAATGTTATTCCTATATGTGCACTTAGGTGTTGATCAGTGAAACGAATTTGCCGGTGAGTACATGTGGTGCTTATTTTTCCATTCTTGGGATACTTTGCTTAGTAGAATGGGTTCCATCTCTATCCAAGAAAATACAAGAGGTGCTATATCACCATTGTTTCTTATAACTGAATAGTACTCCATGATATACATATACCACATTTTATTAATCCAGTCATGTATTGATGGGCACTTGGGTTCTTTCTACATCTTTGCAATTGTGAGTTGTGCTGGTATAAACATTCCGGTACAGGTGTCTTTTTCATAGAGTGTCTTTTGTTCTTTTGGGTAGATGCCCAGTAATGGGATTGCTGGATCAAATGGTACATGTACTTGTATCTCTTTAAGGTATTTCCATATTGCTTTCCACAGAGGTTGCACTAGTTTGCAGTCCCACCAGCACTGTATGAGTGTTCCTATCTCTCTACATCCACACCAACATTTATTGTTTTGGGACTTTTTGATACAGGCCAGTCTCACTGGAGATAAGAGATATCTCATTGTGGTTTTGATTTGCATTTCCCTGTTGATTGGAGATGTTGAGCATTTTTTCATATGTTTCTTGGCCATTATTCTGTCTTCTTTTGAAAAGTTTCTGTTCATGTCCTTTGCCCACTTTTCGATAAGGTTGTTTGATTTTTTTCTTGTTGATTTTCCTGAGTTCTAAATAGATTCTGGTTATCAGTCCTTTATCGGATGTGTAGCATGAGAATATTTTCTACCATTCTGTAGGTTGTCTGCTCTCGTGACAGTTTCTTTGGCTGTCCAGAAGCTTTTTAATTTGATCAGGTCCCATTTATTTATTTTTGTTGTTGCTATGATTGCCTTTGGGGTCTTCTTCATAAATTCTTTGCCTAGGGCAATGTCTTTAAGAGTTTTTCCAGCATTTTCTTTCAGAATTCTAATAGTTTCATACCTTGGGTTTAAGTCTGTTACCCACCGTGAGTTGATTTTTGTGAGAGGTGAAAGGTGTGGATCCTGTTTCAGGCTTCTACATGTGGCTATCCTGTTTTCCCAGCACCATTTATTGAATAAGGAATCTTTTCCCCAGTGTATAACAACTTCTCTTTGCTATATTCAAGTTGTGTCAATGTCAAAATACCTAATTTGGGATTCTTATCAATAATGATCTAAAAATAATTTGAATGATAAAGAAATTTATTGAATAGAGAAAACTCTCTCTAGTCCTATTCTTCATGGGTTTTAGAAGACAGTTACTTGAGTGAATTCACAGTTGACAGGACATTATGGGAACAAATGAATAAGGGACACAAGAATTGTTAAAATTTTATTTTAAAATTCATAATTTAGGTGTCATGTGTGTTTATTTAACAAAATAAGATGTAAATAGGACATGTTAAATAAAGGATACATGCAGACTATTTTATACTTTTTCTTAAGTAACAGCAGGGACTTTTCAGGTATCTATTTCCCATGAATTTAATTAAAATGCTTATAAATTAATTTTTCCCTTCTTTAAATAATGTCTGTAAATCATAAAAATTTTACTCCTTGTCAATCCTCACTTGAAATATGCTTAAAATGTAAGCATAGAGATTAAAAATCACATTTGAAAACAGCTGCAGTTGCTAAGAAGATAAAGATAAATAAATCTGTATATAATTTAATTTTGCATTGTAATGGCCAAGGTTTGAAGGATGCTGTGCTGCTGAATTTGCATGAATATTAAAATTAAATATGAGTAGTATTCTGAAAAATGTGACATATGGTTGATACCGTGAAGACATCTAATTCTTAGTTTCCTGCTTTCACAAAAGCAGAGAGTGTATTTTTGTGTGGATTTTCTGAAATAAGCTTATGTTGATATGAAGTTAAAAAATGATCAAAGAGTTATGTAGGTTAGAGGAATATGCCTGTGGGTCAAAAGCAGACAGTGGTATGTAGGGACTGAAACCATGGGCCTGACTCTCTCCAGATCCTGAAACAAAAGAGGAGGGTTTTGATTCCAATATAGCAATCGATACTAAAAGGCCCCCATATGATTTAGATGACTGCCATGGGGTTCAGTGCATGAACCTATTGCATAAAATGGTAGTTTTTTATTGATAAATTAAAGCCCGTCCCTTAAAAAAAAAACTACACACTTTTAATGGCACACACAGATGAAATAGGTGACAGAGATAAGACGTGAGTAAAGCCTACCAAATTGTCACTGATTTGATATGCAATACATAACATATTACCAGGGAAATAAACTCTGAGTTTGCTGATACCAATAGTATCAGGCAAGGAAGAACAACTTGCTAGACTTGGATAGTGAGTTCAGAAAGAAAGAGGAAGCAATGCCTCTAACAATGAACCTGAAAATTGAAGCTCAAAATGAAGAAGTAAAATAGTACTAAGCAAGAGAGTCAAAAATATTCAACCATCAGGCAATAAATGCAAATCTCATTACATTTAAGTTATAGAACCATCTCCATATAAGAATCAAATAGAAACACTGGACATTTCTTTGGCAATAAGATAATTTATTTTTTAATAATTTTCTGCAAGAATATGTAGGGGCCCATTGCAGGAAGGAACCTGGAAGTAAATGAAGGAAGAGGGATGAACAGAAGCAAAGCACGGGCTAGTATGCTTTTGTTTTTCAGCATTGCTAGCAATCTGAAATTGGTGGTTTTTTAGGCCCTTTATGATTCATAAATTCAATTATTTATAAATTTAGTCTATAATATTTATGTAATGTCAAATCTATTCACATTATGGTAACAATTATTAAAGAGCAAGTAAAATAGAAAAGGATGGTTCTTTCATTTCCCTAATGTTTTCTTCCATGTACAGGAAAATAAATTGCTGTACCATAACATGAGCCTCTCTCTACTTTTTTAGTCACTCAAGGATGTAAGAAGGACAAGAACTCGAACACAGTCAACTCACCTCCTCAGTGGTTGCCAATGGCTAGTGGGAGGAAAGGGTTTTACTGCACTGGGACACGTGAACATTTTGGGATGATGGAAATGCTTTCTGTGTTTTATTGGTGGTTACACTTTTACATTTGTTAAATGAATACATTTATTATGTATACATTTTTAAATGTGTATACTTTTTAAAATTCACTTAAATACACTTAAATACACTTAAAGTTAGTGAATTTCATTGGCTATAAATTAGACTTCAATAAAGCAGGTAAGACATATATTTTCATCATCACCTTTTCATAAATTATACATTTAATAAGAACAATTGCAGGTTGGTAGTATAGAGATATTATATTGTTATACTTTGTGCAAGTATAAATTAGAACCTCTTTGATGTCAACTGCAATGCCTAGTAAGATATAGGTAACCCAAAATTCAATAATTTTATTTCTAGCTTTGTATGCCAGTGGCATGTGCAACTAGACATGTATAAGTATGTTCACTGTAAAGTTTTTTTTATAGAAAACGTGAAGCCAACATAAATTTCCTTCAAGAAGGATGTGAATGAGAAATTTATGCATGGAATATGTATTATATTGAAGTTGAAATTAACAAATATCAACTTGAATGTAACAGTAAATGAAAACAGCTATTTTTAAAAGACATACGAAACCCAAACATCAATGTGTAGTATACATAGACACATAATACATGTAGTAAATGTGCAGAAAAAATATATATAAGAATGAAACTTGACACTTTTATGAGAGTGATTACATATAGGATGTAAGAGGAACTGAGTGGGTTGAAGCTGTAGCCTTATTAGTGATATGATTCATTATAAGTAATTTTATGAAGTAAATATGATATACCTTTAACATTAGAGTGTGCAGATATAAATATGTATTTACGTATATATGTACTGTATGATTTTGTGCAATTTTCTGAATGCTTTAAATATTTTAACATTATGTCAACCTAATCTTAAAAATAAATTGATCAGTAGATCCAGAAAATGAATTTCACTGTAGGAAGTGAGAGACTGGTGGGTGGAAGAGTTGTATCTTAGAGAATAGGGTAAATATGTGTGAAAGGGTAAATAAAATATATTCATAACCAATTGCTTTTCAGTATTGAACTGGGGAAAATTGGAGGTTCATCTATTTGCTGGTGTGTGGATAGAAGTGAAGATTTCTCAGGTGTTTGAAATAAGGAAAGGGGGAAAATCTCAGGAGGGAAAATGGAATTATTTTTGGAGACATTTCCTTGATATGGAAACTCTTGCATCTTTTTTAATATTATAAAGGTGTTAATGTTTTCCCTGACAACTTCCTTGTCCCTACCCTGCATGAATAGGAGAGCAATATTTACAGATTTCCCCAAATAATATCAAATATCCTGGGAAAACACTGGAGTTTTCAATATAGAATATTTCATATGATGTTAGAAGAGATGCAAATCCAAATGCTTGATGTCGGAGGCAGATATGTTATCCCTGTGTCCTGAGGGACATTCATGGATGTAGAAGTGTGAGATATGTCTCAGTGAAGATGAAACTTTCTTTGGGGAAGGAAGGTAGAACAACAAGAGATTGATTTCATGCAGGGGATAGATATTAAATGGATAAATGATACCTCTTGGGTGGAATTATACAACTTAGGAGAAGAAGATAGAAAAGATTTGTTTGAAAAATGGATGTTTTTTATCAAAACTAGAATTTTTGGAATTTATAGGTTTCACGGTGAGGGATACCCAATACAAAATACAGAGAAAGTTGTTAGCAAAACAAATGTCTGTGTCTGAAAGCAGGAGAGAAAAATGAAAAAAATGCCCATAGAAAAAGAGAACTCTTAAGAAACAGTTAACATTATGATAACTTAAAAAGCTTCTCTTATAGATATAGTTGAAAAATAAATGGAAAATGGAACATAAGTGGCATCTCTCACTGGTGAATAAAAATAAAAGACAGAAATGAAATGCCTCTGCTGTTCTTGAAGTAGAACAAATTGCTTGACATCTGGTAAATTCCAAAGGTGAAGTAAGGCAAGGTCTTAAGAATAGCCCTTGGCAAAGCAACTGTGCCTCCTGGGCACAGACACTGGGAATGTTAAGAACACTTTCTGTTTGAAATTAGCTAAGGCAGATGTGAACACAAAGGGATAAAATCTTTTTCTTGAAGACAGGGTCATAGGTTTTTAAAAAATTGCAAAGCATGAATGTCCACAGGGAAAGGGTAAAAAATTATCTAGGGACCCCTATGGATAGAGAAATACAAAGACAATAGGAGTAGAATGTATGAACCCTCATTAGAGAGTTTCCTGCTCAAGGCTAGGGTACATTGTTCTCAGAGAAGTGGAGTCTATGTCCCTACATGGTGCATGACTTCTAGTTAGTACTACCATGCCAGGAACACAAGATTAATACAAATTAAGGTGTTTTGAATATGGCATACAGTTGATCATTTAGACTGACTACCTCTCAGTCATTCACTAATATTCTCCCTCTTTCTCAACAGAACCATGATTTGATTTGTCCCTCTCTTGATGAATATGAGTTTCAAGAGGAGAGTCATTATTCTAAGCTAACCACTATAAACCCATCCTCATTTTGTGATAGTAAGATAGTAATTTAAGGGTAATTTAAATTAACATAAATATAAACCACATCTAGCTGATGAGATATAAGCAAGATCTAGCAAAACAAACTTCTGGAAAAATTTTCTTCAATCTCAGGAGTTGTGTTCTCCCTCCCTTCAGATTTTCCAATGATTTGTGCTACCTCCTAAAGAAACTGTCATAATTCCCCAAAGGGAGCCAATTGCTACTTCTACTGGGGAAGAACGCTTACATCCAGTGGGTGTCTACTGGGTGTCAAATAGTTTATAATTTCACATGTATTTGTCTCACTTAATCTCCATATCCTTAGGACTTTCCCTAGAAACATAAAAATATGCTTAAGAAAATTGTCCTTTGCCAAACAGAGAAGGGAAATTCGACAGCTTGAATTTAAGGATAAAGTAAAAATGGATACAAAGATATTTAAAATATTGATTAGGGATATGTAATGCATCAAGTTCTGTGGGAAAAAAACCTGTAAGTTGGAATCTTCAACTTCTTTTTCTATTTGTAAGACTTAAATTAATAATCTGGGTAGTCAGTTCTTTGTTGCCAAGAAAAATAAAAAGAAACTAAGGTGCTTTTTTCAGTTACATACATACAAAGCAAAGACCTTCTGTAGTTTAAAGAATTTTTGGAAGAACTTCAAGAAGCTGCACAAATCAAAACTGCTTTGAGGTCTTTGCTACTTACATGAAGGGCAGATAAGTTTACCTTTAATAGAAATGGGCTTCGTGAAGAGGAAAAGGGCAAAGAGAGGATTGTCGGATGAGCATTGCTCACCAGTCTGACTCTCAGCCTGGTTTTGAGCCTCTATTGTTATTTCGATGTCTACAATCAAAATCCAGGGAGTTTTCTGGAATCTCTAATGAAACATCAAATATTTGGAACCATGCCTGCCTCCAGGTGAGGAAACAGATTCAATATTTGGTTTTGTGCAGTTGAACATGCTGCAGTCTTTCCTGGAAAAGGGGGTTAAATATTTCTTACATTGTTTTAGAATTATTTCTCTCTTTTCCATTTGTTACATTAGCTCTGTGTGTTGGTGGCATGTATTTGGACATAGACTAGTGATCATACCACCACAGTCTTTTGTAACATTGCATCCTTCAGAATTTGAGGTGGGAAATAGCACAATTGTCAGTTGGAAACAGGAGATTAGAAGGGAACTTCCACACCAGAGTGAAGCTGATTTTCTGCCTGCTGCTAACAAGCTTCATTAATTCTGCTCCCCAATATCATGACATATTGAGAAGAGGCCTGTGTGAGCTGTGTACAATAATAGCGGTGCAAACTGAAGGGTTTTTTAACCAAATAAAATTACATTTCTTCAAAATGTTTAACTTTGATATACATTTAAGACTCTGCTTTGTCTACCTGTGATGAACCTTTTTTTTTTTACTTGTAATAATAAATTCCCCTTATTTATTGGCAGACAGTTGTGCCAATGCATCTCTCTAGATTAGTTTAGGAAACTCAAAGAGCAACAAATGGTGAAGAAAGAATATTGACTTCAAGAGAATTAAGACTACAAACTTTTTCTTTGTTGTCGTCTATTTTTTTTTTATTATTTTCCATTAGCAACATTAAATGAGATACTGATTAAAGGGGAGAGTAGAGAGAACAGATGAGAGAATTTTAACATATACCCTGTGGTTTGGGTGGAAAATGTCAGAAATGGGTTGCAGAATGTTTTCCCGGATATGAACAGAAGAGAGAACTCTCCTGACATCCAGGATTGTTATTTCTGGGAGCAGAATTTTTGCTGGAGATCAGAGGTTCCCAAACTTTCACAGCTACTAGAGCCCTTTATGTGTCATGCTTTTTTACATGGTTTCTCTAGGTCAAAAGGAATACTAATCAATTTCATTTATTAAGCAGGTAACACAAACTTAGGATAGCCATTTTAAAAATATTGCACATAAATTGTAATAAATATTTTACTTTAGTCCTGTTTAGGACTATTTATACTATATAACAATTTCTTATAAGTTGAATATATGTACCTTTAGCTCACTTCGTAGCTTCTCTAATTTTGGAATTAAATTGGATACCACCATCCTTCAAATCTTTTCCATGGTAGCTTTCCCTCAGTACTTGATTTTTATCATAGCAACTGCTGCAAGCCCAAATTTGCAAAGACATGATGTCATGAAAGAGGAGGCCATGTGCACTAATGTTGAATTGCAAAGCATTATGTGATGTTGAGCGCCACTGAGTGTTGCTGTGTTTCCCTTGAAAATGTAAAATGCCTTGTGGAAATCAGGCAATTTCACTGTTGCCACCTGGGTACCTCAGCACACATTTTGGGAACTGCAAGCATAGACATTGCGATCATCAAAGTGGATAAAATCATAACAGTAGCAATGAGGTGTGTCGCTAAGTAGCTTTACAGTTATGTTAGGCTAGTGGCTGACAGTTTGGATGCTAGGAATGGAAAAACTAGATGGAATCCCAGCTTTGTCATTACCGACTTCAGCCTTTTATCTTCTTGAGTCTTAGTCTCCTCCAAAATAGCATTAATGTAATAAAAATAAATATATAAAAATAAGTATAAAAAATAGGTATAAAAATAAATTACCTATCTCATAGATCTGTTATGAATGTTGCATAAAATAAAGAATGTAAGTTTTCTCATAACTGTCTAATTATGTGTGTGAGAAATCTTAGTGTCATTATATTAATATTTGCTAAATCTTCCTCTGGAATTGTGACAGTCATTATCATTGTCAGCAGTACCTTGACAACAATGGATGTACTGTGTATAAATAAAAATTGAAATAACCATTCTTTAATTTTCAATTATTTATAATAAATCTGGTGATTTAGCATGTAGTTACTGCTTTTAATCTTATAGGAGTAAATCAAATTATTAAATAGTAATTAATATTTTAAACTAAATTTTCTGAGTTACCTCTATATTTGTCAACATGTCTATTTTCTTGTATAATAAGCCAAATCTTTATTAGAATAATTATCATAACCTGTCAAATTTTGGTATCTTCAAAACATCTAGGGGCTTGCCTCATACATAACTATACACACATACATACTTACACATTTTGTTAGATGGCTAAACTTCTTAAAATTCAACAGTCTACAATATACTGTGTGATGGTATATTAATTTTTTTAATAAGCACACTTAATGCTTGCTGTCTGCCAGGAACTGTTCTAAGTGCTTCACTAATATTAACTTGTTTATGCCTTATAACAGCCTTATGGGTTATTGAACGTACTTTATTTTGTTAAGCTGAGATCAAGTAGAGTCATACCTTTCCATGAGAGGATCACGAAAACTATGACCAATACTTACTTATTTTTTACTAAATGCATTAAATATTTGAATCTTTACAACTACAGTCATGTACTGTGCATATAGACATTTTGGGCAAAGAGGAACCTCATATACAACAATGTTTCCTAAGATTGCAATGGCGCTGAAAAATTCCTATCTCCCAGTGATGTCATAGGCATCGTAAAGTCATAGTGCAATACATGTCTGTGATGGTACTGGTGTAATTAAACCTACTGTGCTTCCAGTCATAAAAGTATAGCACATATAATTATGTACAGTACATAATACTTGATAATGATAATAAATGACTATGTTATTGGCTGATGTATTTACTATAATTTTTGTAATTATTTTAGAGTGTATTCCTTCTACTTATAAAAAAATGTTAATTGTAAAACAGCATCAGCAGCCTCAGGAGATATTTCAGAAGAAGACATTGTTATAATAAGAGATGACAACTCTTTGCCTGTTATTGACCCTGACCTTCCAATGGGACAAGATGTGGAGGTGGAAGACAGTGATATTGATGATCTTGACACTGTGTAGATCTAGGCTAATTGTGTGTGTTTTGTCTTAGTTTTTAACAAAAACGTTTAAAAAGTAAAAAAAATAATTTTTTAAATAGTAAAAAGCTTGAGGATATAAAAAAAGAGTATTTTTGTATAGCTATACAATGTGTTTGTGTTTTAAGCTAATGGTTATTACAGAAGAGTCAAAAATTTCAAAAGATTGAAATGTTTTAAAGTTAAAAAGTCACTGTGAGGAAAGATTAATTTATTATTAAAGAATTAAATTTATTTATAAATTTAGTATAGCCTAAGTCTATAGTGTTTATAAAGTCTACGGTAGTGCACAGTAATGTCCTAGGCCTTCAAATTCACTGACCACTCACTCATTGACTTACCCAGAGCAACACCCAATCCTGCAAGCTCCATTCATGGTAAGTGCCTGATACAGAGGTAGCACTTTTTATCTTTTATTCTGTATTTTTACTGTATCTCTTCTGCGTTCAGACATGTTTAGACACACAAATATTCACCACGGTGTTACAGTTGCCTACAGTATTCAGTACAGTAACATGCTGTACAGCTTTGTAGCCTAGGAGCAATGGGCTATCCCATACAGCCCAGGTGTGCAGTCGGCTGTACCATCTGGGTTTGTGTAAGCAACTCTATGATGTTCACACAACGAGGAAATTATCTAAAGATGTATGTCTCAGAAAGTATCCCTGTCCTTAAACAGTGCATGACTGTGTATTAGGAAACTGAAAGAGATGAATTCTGTGCCCCAGCTCGTGATAAGGAAAAAAAAAATAATCAAGTGGTGTGAGAAAGGGGGAAGAGAGAAAGAGAGAGGAGGGAGGGAGAGGAAGGAGAAGGGAGAGTAAAAAGAAGACGTGATACAGTGTATAAAAGTGTATCTAATTCCAAATATTAGAAAAAAATCAAGATTGCATAAAATAACAAAAGATAACTTCACTTTTTAATTATTCAACTTACAGTTGATCACTTCTCTTAGCCATCGTTTAATTAAACATGGAGGTTCTTGCAAAGTTTTACCATGTGATTCTCTATTCTTATTTAATTTCATTCTTGCTTCAAGTTGGTTTTTTTGTTTTGATATTGAGTAACTTTTAAGGAACTATGCTTATTAGGCATAGTGATAGTTTGATTCATATACATTTTATTATTAAATTCTCAGATCAATTATATGAATTATTATCCCCATTTTATACATGAAAAATTAAGCCTCTCATAGGTTAATTAAATAATTTTTCCAAATATGTTTTGCTTAGCCTTGTCCTGAAACAAAATAAATTCTTTAGGGTACCAAAGCCCAAATTTTGCCCACTACAAGATATGCAAATTTGTTTCTTTTTCTCATTAGTATCCTAACTTCTTAATCTACTTTGTGTCTCCATTTTAGATTTTTGATACCAGAAAGCCACAGAAAATTAATAAATGTCTAAGTATAATGGGTGTGTCACTTCAAGATTTCTATAAAATATCTATATACACAGCATGTCCTTTCTCTCTCTCTCTCTCTCTCTCTCTCTCTGTCTCTCTCACTTGCTTACTCTTACTCCCATGTTTTCACTTTTTGTGATCCTGGGTTGACCTTCTCTACGGGTATTCAAGTAGTACATAACAATGATAACTAGCTTATTCAGTTTGTATTATAATTTTAAATTTGCAATAATAGTAACTGTACTGCCCAGATTAATGAACCATCTATTTGGTTTCTGTCTTATGTGACATATGCATGTTAGTTACTATATGTACATTTATATTTCTCAAAATAAACTTTCAAAATCAGTTATTATCCTAATATTAAATAGGTAGGAACTGAGATTAAGAGAAGTCAATAAAATTGCCCTTGATCACACATTTATTAATGCAGCTCGGATTTGCCTCCTGGAATCTGTGAATTTAATTTCCTTAAAATAGTCATGTACAGAGAAAAGTACTGGGAGTCCTTGCTTCCTGCAATGGTGGATAAGACAATTTAAAATGTCAATCAGTGCTGTCCCTGAGGACAACCAAACACCTACAAACATATACGTTCGTTTTTTTAAAAATACCAAAGAGCTAACAATACATTGAAAAATTTCTGGCCATGATCTGAGGGAAAAAAGCAAGCAAGCAAGAAGTCATCCAGTAACGGAGTATTCTGAACGCATTTATCATCAAGGAAAAAAGTGCTGCAAAATAAATCTGTTTTTAGACTAAGGAACTAGACAAAGACCATGATCTGAAAAATGTTGTTATTCTGATGAACCACCTAGTATGTTAACCTAGGAACCAACGATCTTTGCTATCACTTAAGGTTCAACTGCACTAAAGCAGCCTACCTGGCATTATAGCCTATCTTTATTTTTATTTATTTATTTATTTGTTTGTTTATTTATTTATTTAATCTCCAGCCCTTTCCCCCTCCATAGCCTGTCTTTAGATGGTCTTTTAAGGTTTAGTTAAAAAAAAAAAAAAAGTTCCCCAAGAACTATTGGGAAATATCAAACACAGGCTACAGATACAAATTACAATTAGTATATAGTAAGAAATAAAAGTCAAGTTCTAACATTTTGGCAAAAGCTGAAAATAATAAAACAATTTAAAAAGGCATAAAATCTTAGAAAAATAAACCAATACACACAAAAAACACAATAATCAAAATTAAAATCTCAATAGATAAGTTTCATAGCAGTTTAGAAAGAGCTGAATGGAAAATTAGTGAACTAGAAGACAGAGCACATGAAACTGTTTAAAGCATAGATAGAAAACAAACAGACTTGTCTGTAAAGCAAATCTCAAAAATTTCAAAGGACTAATAGCATACAAAATATATTTTGCTGTGCACATTGTAACTAAGTAAAATATATTTGTCTGCTTACATAATAATAAATAACTTAGAAATACTATGTAGATCAAATAAAAATCATAATAGAAATAGAAAAATATTTTGAGTTAAAAATACTGTTAATGAAGTAAAAAGAGGGTGCGGTACACAAGCCATTTTCAAAAATAACAAAACTTTACAATGAGAACCCAAAAATGAGATTAAAAGATAGGATAATTATAGATTGTTTTATATCAGTGATCCAAAAACATTTTCTGTAAAAGTAAACATTTAAAAACTTCCAGGCTAATAGTCTCTGTTGAAACTATTCGACTCTCATATTGTATACTGAAAACAGCCATTGACAATACTTAAACAAAAGAATGTAACGGAATTGCAATTAACTCTGATTACCAAAATATGTGGCTGTGTGGGCTGAATTATACCCAGGTGCCCTAAATTAATGATCCTTGAGTTTGATGAAGAGTAGAGCTGTCAATCACTATGGGAGAGGCTGCAGAAGGAGCAGTTTATTACGAATTCAGTGTTTGTCATGTGAAGTATGAGGTGTCTATTTAACAACTTAATAAAGATATTGAGAATGCCCTTTGGTAAAATATCACACAATTTATAAGAGATATTTATCTGGATATACAAATTGTGAGTCATTAGTATAAAAATGTGATACAATTCGAGGAAGTATATAAACAGCTAGCTTACTCTCCATTGTTTCCCTTTACTGAATGGAGGCACACGAGTGGCCTCTGGGGTACTGCCAGGATTCTATTTCTTGACTCATGATTCCTAAAGTGTTTATTTCATAATTATTCATTTTATCCACAGCGTTTCATGTATTTTTCTATGTGTGACATTTTTACAGTAAAATTAAGCAAATAAATTAGTTCTGAAATTGGGGTACTAGTGTTTTCATCTTTGGTGGTTGCTTGAGTATAATTTTAGTAGTATAATTTAACAGATATGCTCAGCTCTGCTTCTCATTTTCTTTTTTGAAATGTGTAGATTGGAGCTTGAAGTCTTTTACCATCTCTTCAGTCTCATCTTCTTATCACATATAACTTATGTAACTATTCTCATTTCACCCTCCTATTTATTTAATCACTCATCCATTGACGAGGTAAGTGTTGAACATCTTTTACTGAAAAACATATTAAGCACTGGGTGTAAAGTGATACATAAATATAGTCTGGAACTGGTCATATTTTTAGAAATGTATATTTACACTCAAGCACAAAATACATGAATAGCTTATATCTAAATCTGCATCTCTTGGCTAGGTGGTTCAGGTAAGCTGACTTCAGTTGCTGAGTACATATGCCATGAACCAGAGAATCATGTCATGCTAGGTAACTAAATAACCCAGGTATTTCTCATTTGTTTTCCTGTGGGGGAAGGGGAGTATGTTAAGAAACAAGAAACCCAGGTATTTATTTTCAATTAAATTGAAGTTCTCAATAATATAATGTCACGGAACAAAATCAAGTAGATGTGGAATGGTATTTAGAAAGCTTTAAATGTCATTCCATTTTATAGATGAGTAAACTAAGCCTCGGAAGTGCCCATGGGAAACAATAAAAAAATCCTAGAATATTGAACTTATTTAATCACTTTTACACATTTTAGCATGATTCATTTGCATATAAACAATGTGATGATTGCATGATTCATATTTATTTATTAGAATAGGTCCAGGAGGAATTATAATAGGCAACATTCTGCCAACCTAATTTCCAAACTGACAAGAAAGAAAAAAAAAAAGATTCTCCTTCAATTATTTAAATTAATGAGGTTTTCCTCTATGTTTACAATTAACCTTCAAAAGAAAGTTATGAATTGTCTTGTTTGAAAATGGCTTTGGATTTTTATGTCCTTTAGCTAAAATTACACCTTGAAATCATTCACAGATGAAGAACTACATTATCTCCTTTATTCCGCAGCGGGTGACTAATATTCACTGAACCAGATGCTGATTTCTGAGAAAGTGAATGCACTCAAGATTCACTAAAGGTAAATTAAGCACTTACCATCTCCTCAGACAACTTATCTGTGTTACAGAGTATCAGTCTCCTCTGTCCCCTGCCCCCTACACCTCCTCTCCTCCTCTTTCTCCCCTCTCCTTCCCTCTTTTTCCTTCTTTTCAATGAAATAAACACAGGTAATTGTCTCCCAGTGTACTTCATGTTTTTTTTCAAATTATCAATGTAAAAGGAATATCCTCTTTCTTTTTTTTTTCTTTGAGAGAGAGGCTTGATTTCAAAATTAAAAACTAAAACTAAACCAGAACAAATGATAAGTGCATATTCCAGTGACGATATTTTCAAAAACAAGTAAGAGAATACATGAATAAAAGTAACTGGCAAAATAAGTTGTTTTTATTACAGAACAAGCAATATGAGATAGATGGTTCAGGATTAAGTAATTCAACAGAACAATGGTGACAATTCTGTATGTCAGTTTCTCTAAGATTCTCTTGGCTTTATCTTCAAGGTCTGCACCTGATTTTTGCTACCCTAAGCAAAGTGATCTCCCACAATAATGCCCAAATAATGCCCAAGGCAAAAAAGAAAAAGAGAAACCTCTCCTTGGAAATTGTTTTCTTCTTTAAAACATATCTGAGAACCCCCATTGCAAACTTCCCTTCAGGAATGTTTGGTAAGGATTATGCTTCATGCTGTATCATAGCTGTAAAGAAGGCCGTGTGTGACCACCACCGTGCATTTACCTAATTTCATTAAAAACTTGTAAGTTGGAAAAGAAACGTGCACCCCAGAAAATAATAATTCAGATTACCTGTCATTAAATCTATACAAATGTAGATATTACTGAGGTATATGGCATGAATTTATCTCATAAACACCAATTTCTAAGTGTACTGCGGGGTAACAGGCAAGTTGCTAACAATCCTTTTTATATCGATGTTGGTAGTAAGAGAAAAAGGAAACATCGGAAAATAGCCCTTTCCTTCTGATTCATTTGTGCCTTTAAAATCAATGTGTTGATAAAAACTGTAACAGCTTATAGTTGCTACGTATTTATAAGGACTTTACATTCATCAATTAAATAATATTTACAATAATCCAATGAGGTAGAGAATATTATTATTCCAATTTACAGATGAGCAAAGTGAGTCAAACAGGGATTAAAAATTTATCTAAGATCGTGACTGCAACCACTCTGCCAAAAATAAGAAACAACCCAAATACCTACAGAAATATTGCTTCTGAACTGGTAGCTGCATTGTTGTTTATATGTGGGCATCACGTAGGGATATATTGGTAACAAGATCATGTCTTTTCAATAACAATAATAGCAGTGTTGGTATTGTTAGATTGTGGTGTTTATCTTTACATATTTTGTGGTGTTGTAGAAAAAAGATTTAATACATTTTTTGGACAGCACTTATTTAGCATTTTTAAGTGCCTTGTAAGGCTAACTCATTTAATGGTCATAAAAATACATTGGGTGGGTATAATCATAATTCCTATTTCACAGATGTGAGTATTATAGCATAGAAGGTACCCAAGTGACTTGATCAAGTAATCGTGGGATTGCAATTACTCCCCAGTCATTCTGGCTAGAGTCTCTGTATTCTTACCCATATTATTGTATGTCCTCTTTTATGATGGACACAATTTTTGAGAGCATTGCTTTTCCAGTCACAGGGAATCACCAGGTACCTTCCTTCTTTCCCTGATATTGGTTGTGCATTGACACCAGCTTTGTAAGTGTGATGCTCAATATAAAATTCCAACTAAATCTTTTTTGAAAGTTAATTTATTCATTTCAATAGATTTAGAGGGTACAAATAAGGCTAGAGTAACCAAAACAGCATGGTACTGGTATAAAAGTAAACACACAGGTAAGTGGAACAGAATAGAGAACCCAGAAATGAAACCATATACCTACAACCAACTCGTCTTTGACAAAGCAGACAAAAACACACACTGGGGAAAGGACCCCTATTCAAAAAACGGTGCTGAGAAAATTGGATAGCCACATGTAAAATAATGAAACTGGATCCCTGTCTCTCACCATATACAAAAATTAACTCAAGATGGATTAATACTTCAATGTAAGACCTGAAACTATAAAGGTTCTAGAAGAAAATCTAGAAGAACTTTTCTGGACATTGGCCTCAGCAAAGAATTTATGACTAAGATCCCAAAAGCAAATACAACAAAAATGAAAATAAATAAATGGGACTTAATTAAACTAAAAAGCTTCCACACAGCAAAAGAAATAATCAAAAGAGTAAATAGACAACCTACAGAATATTCACAGAAAATTCCAAGTAATTCTTTACATTTTCACTTTAGTCCACTATTACTTTCTTATAAACCAAAATATTTTTAACTCTACAAAAGCAAGTTTCAGTAAAAAAACCTTGCAGTGGTGGCAGGGGAATAGCATATATCTGACATTACTTTTTCTGAGCAGCAGAATTTTAAATTAAATAGTATCTGTGATCCATCTGGTTGATTTGACAATTTATAATAATATTTTGGAGAACTATTCCATTAGTACAATTTGGATGTTATTATATGTATGAGTATTGCTGATTAATGATGGAGAAAACCACACAGCCATGTAAGTTTGTGTCACTATATGAAAATTGTTTTTTATTTCCAACTGAGCACCAATGTTGCTGTCAATTCTTCTCTACTTCTCTGAGCTAATTTTGTCAATTGATTTTTCTATTTTTCATGAAGTCATTTCAAACTTACTTCATTCTTGTGCATTCATAAGAAAAGCCCTTTGTTTTTATGCCCTCTCCTTTAGTTCTCTAAACCTGAGATAAAGAGGAAATGTTATAATCTACTGTGCCGGGCAGGTGTTATTGTTAAGCCATTTATGATCAGTATCTTTTCTAATAATACTGTCATCTCAGATAAATTAGCAATAGAGGTCTATGTACTCACTTCCCTTTTTAATTTTGGAGTATGGAAGATTCTAAAAGCATTCTCTCAGATGCGTTTTTATATTCCCAAATTAAAAATTTCTCTGGGGCACACCAAATTGCAAAGATTTTAAAATTATAGCGCAGAAATTGCTTTAAAAAACATGATTGCTATTTTCTTATTCTAATATCTTTGTCCACCAATAATCTTTGCCAGCCATTTCCATAAATTCTTCCTAAACAGCTCATCTTGACTCGTACTTGGGATGATGACATTCTGCTATTCTTCCATTTTCCATGAAAATGTGTTTAGTATCACTGATACTGTTGGATATTACATACCTAAGTGAAGACAGAGTTTCATAATGTTTGTTTTATGATTTTTATTTTGTAAACTCGCTAGTAATTAATTTGCTTAAAACCTTTCAGCTATGTTTTCTGGCATCATTCCTAGGAGTAGAAGTACTGATGCATTTTTCATTCTATTCTGTTCCCACGTACTTTTTTATACCTTATTCTATAGACCAGAAGCTTATTCGAGTGAGTTATTTTAATGTTTCACCCACATCTATTCATCCTATTAGAGTCACCTCATACCATCAACAAACATATTGATTTGGGCTCTAGAGAGCTTTTATAGGGGATTTCATAATAGCCTCATATCTCTTTTGTAATTAAGCCCACTTTAATTTCGGATCCATCCTTTTTAGCAACACAGGTGCATATATGAATAGTCATTCCAGAAGGCAATGACTACATATTGAATTTGCAAGTCATTTTCATGATGAGCTATTGTTTATTTCATCTACTCTTCTTGCTTCCGAGATGACTTTATTAAACAAATAATAAAGAAGAATAGGTATAAAAGGGTATATATGGAAGCATATAGGAAATCTCACATGCTGAATATAAACGTGCTGCTGAGAATGCATAATATCACAAAATAATGAGAAAAGAACATTTTGCCAGTAGATAGTCACAGCAAATATAGAAGGCCAGGCTTGGACTGAATCAATAAACCCCATATGTGATCGGACAGCAAGTAATCGTTACAAACACAAAGATCTTCTTTTTATTTGCCTTGATTTTTTCATTCTATTTAATAGGAATGGATTTATATCCTTTACATAAATGGGAACAGTTACACAGTAGACAATCAGAGCATTGGGTAGGGTAGAATAGAGTTCACCATTACTACTAGGGTTTTCCTCTTTGTGAATATGCACAATATTTGCATTCAGGTACAAAAATGGAGGATAAATAACAATGATTAATATAAACAGAAATTGATGGACTGTATTAGCCTAAACAGTCTATTAGCATAAAATGCTGTGCCATTTTTGTGTCCCTACATATATTCATGTTAAGGGATAAGAATAAAAAAAAATGAGTCCCCTCTTTCTGTGTTTAGGCTAAGTAGTATAATGTCCTGAGAAAGTCTGGACTAAAAGGGAAAAAATCACACACATTTATTCAGCAAACTAGAAGCTGGTTGGGACTTCATTGAATTTTTTTAAATAAAACTAGAAGATTCTGATAATGTTTTATCATGGTAAGTACACACACTTAATCCGGTGTGAATATAGCCACACTCTGCTTCCCACAGCATGTAAACAGCACTTGGCTCCAGGCAAGGTCTCCTCTGAAGTGACTTGTAAGCCTGATTGGAAGAAAGAACAAAGGGATGAAGCAGAGGTGTATTCTCCTCTCAAAGATGCCTTTACTGCATTCAGATGTTTTGGATAAAAAAACAGCCTTGAAGTTTAACACCTCAGTCTTTTTCTGAAAGACCAGGAAAGCAGAGGCCAAGTTTTAATTACTTTCACCCACAATATGTCTTACAATATCTTTCTCCAAACCCAAGTCTTTGTCTACCTTTCTTTTCTTCTCGATCCCTAAAAATGCATAAATAAACCAATCAGTATAGCATAAAGCATTTCCAATTAGAAAAAGAAAAAGAAGGGCTTATTTTGCTGGAACGACTTGATAATAATAAAAAAGAGAATTTTCAGGAAATAGAGCCACATAACATAATCATGGCATAAATGGCACGTAATAAAGTGAAGGCAATATTTTGAGAATTCTAATATTTCCAAAAATCTTAACTAGAATAACTGTCTCCAAGATCATGATTTAAAAATCAAATAGTAGGGGCTTGATATTCATTTGAAAAGCTATCTGCAATGAGAAAGTTCTCTGCCCATCCTTATTTTTGCCAGTGTAAGCATATATGACTGTTGACAGCCTTCCAGGATGCTCTGTAGATCTTCCCTAATGGTAGACACTGACACCTACATTCCGAGCTAAAATTTGTAAAGACATCAGAATTAAAATGGCCTAGTGTAGTTGAAGGCTGATTAAAAAATCTAAACTCATTCCTCCTTTTGAATAATCAAGTATATCTAACAGTGGAATTACATACATTACATATGATATTCTTGAGAGCTACATTTTTTAAAAGAAGCCTCATTTAATATGTATGCACAGCTCCATATTTTATTATTAAAAAATCCATTAGCTATTCACTTTTTACATTGGAAAAGTGGTTCAAAAACACAAAATATCTTCTGCTTATAGATCTATCACAATTGATCACTATTTAGTTTTGTCAATGGGTGGTTAAGTCAATCACATGAAAAACAAATAATTATAAAAATAGTGCATTTGACAAAGTTGAGAAAAGTTATTTAAAATATGATGTCAATAGTAAGAGAAAAATGTGCCATAGGAATAATATAGTTCAAAGTTTGACAGTGATCAAGGGAAAAAATCTGTCCTGAGTATATATTAGATGATATTATTTTTACTTATTAAATTTTTCTAGTCTTATAAAGTTTTTATAGTGAGTGTGTCTATATATCATGACTGATACAAACCTGTTTAAGTTGCTTTATAAATATTTCTATTTGTAAATATTTATTATTCCATGTGTATATTCTGAGATTGTGACAGGATAAGCAGAGTCACGAAATGGATGTTCATCATTTTATTTATTTATTTTTTGCAGGGGGAATGAATGCAGCTATATTTTAGGGCATTAATTCCTGTCATAAAAACGTTTTCTTGGCTTAAAACAGGCCTTTTTAAGAGTGAAAATTCATTTTCCTTTTAAAGAATAATAATATGAACTGAAAAGTCTGACTGTCATTCTGAGAATTTCAGTGTGTAAAGTAACTGGAGAAATCCTTCCTGTCTACTGCATGGAATAAGTGTGAGATGGACTAAGAGGATGAGAATTAAAATATTTTAATTGACCGTTTAACTTATTTTATCATCAAATTGATAAATTGTTTCTTCTTCACAACATCAACAACCTAGACATTACAATTTTGAATTTTGCAGCAAAACGTGAGTCAAAACACCTTATACCCCTTGTGTCTGTGCATGGTCCCGGGACTCAAAATCATTTCAAGGAGCTTATTAATACACAGATGGTAAGTCATGGCCCTTGATCATGTACTTTAAAAAAAATTATAAACTTTATTTTTTAGAGTGGTTTTAAGTTTACAGAAAAATTGAGTTGAAAGTACAGAGAGTTCTCACGTATCCTCTCCGTCTCCACCTTATCTTGCTATTCTCCTATTATTAACATCTTGCATTAATGTGGCCCATTTCTTACAATTGATGGACCAATATTGATATATTTTGAATAATTGAAGGCCATTGTTTGCCTTAAGTTTCATTCCTTATATTGTACAGTTCTGTGAGTTTTGACAAATATATAATGCGCCTTTGCAGTATCACACAGAATACTTTCACTGCTCTAAAATACCGCTCTACTTCTATTCATCCCTCCTTCTCTCCCTGAACACCTGCAACCACTGGTTTTTTACCATCTCTATAGTTTCACCTTTTCCAGAATGTCATACAGTTGGAATTATACAAACGTGTACTTCTAAGAAGTTCCCTGTGATTCTGATGTGTTAGCAAGTGAGGCAACTAATAGAATAGGGTTGAAACAGAAGAGTCCTCCATATTAAAAACCCAGTGTTGTACTAATTAGTGGAGCTGTTGCTGATGGATTTAGGCCTAAGAAGACCAAATGTTAGTGGAATGAATACACTCAGAAGTCAGTAAGTAGAATGAAATATTTGGGCTAAAAATTTAAACAATTTAGTCACCAAACTTAGAGATTTATTCCAAAGTGGGGCTATAAAAGTGTATCGATGTCAAAATGGGAAGGCAAATGATTAACCACAGAAATGTAAAGTAGTACAGGTTTCTATGTGACACTATCTAAACATAAAAAGTCTGCCAGAATATTTCTTTTAAACATATTCTTGTGCTCACAGGGTAGGGAGGAAGGCGGGAGGATGGAATGAGGGGAGTCAAATACTATTAATAGTATAAACAAATGGAATACCTAATATAGTACTACTAAGAAAGTACCTAGGCTCAGGGTGCCTCTACTGAGTTTGTTTTATTTTTACCACAGAATATTTTTTGGAGAAGTATATTAACTATTTTTAATATTAACAAACAGAAAAGCCTTAGTATATACATTATATTTTCCTACAATAAATCTGTAATTTGAATGTTTTCTACTTTATTTTTAATTTTATTTAGTTTTTTTTAATATTAGACTATTAAAGGGGTACAAATGTTTTTGTTACATGGATCACTTTTGTAATGCCTGAGTCACAGCTATAAGTGTGCCCATCACCCAAATAGTGTTTATTGTACACGCTAGATAGGTTTTTGACCCTCCCTTCCTCCCCCTCCCCCCTGCTTGATTTCCAATGAGTTTTACTTTCAGATAGGAGACTAACAGTAAAAACGATAGTTATTTATGTACAAACTATTTAAATATAAGAGCTAATAGCATGAAATTCTCAGAAGAAAACATAGGAATCTTAGCCTTGAATTTGACAATGGTTTCTTAAATAAGACACAAAAATCGCAACCATCAAAAGAAAAAATAAATAATTAGACCTCATCAAAGTTAAAAACTAGTATGCATCAAAGGACATTGCCGAGAGAGTGACTCATAGAATGGAAGAAATAGTTCTGAATCATATATTTAATAAAATTCTAGTATATATTATATATTTAATGTATAGTATTAGATATTAAATAATATATATTAATATGTTTAGTATCATATGTTACATATATAGGTACTTACATATAATACTATTTATTAAATATATAATTAAATGTGTTTATAATGTATATATTTTTTTAAAACTTACAACTTAACATCAAAAAGACAAACAACCCAATTTAAAAACTAGCAAAACATTTCCATAGCTATTTCTCCAAAGAAGATATATAAATGGCCAATGTACGTACATGAAAAGAAGCTCCATGTCATTAGTTATTAAGGAGATGCAAATCAAAACCACAATGAAATGTCACTTCACATTGACTGGGGCGACTATAACAATTTTTAAAAAGTGGAAAATAACAAATGTTGGCGAGGATGTAGAAAAATTAGAAAATTGAAACCCTGATACATTTGTGGTGAGAATGCAGAATGGCAGCTGTCATAAAAAACAGCTTGGCAGTCCCTTAATAACTTAACTTTAGAATTACATGTGACAGCAATTCCACTCCTAAGTGTATACCCAAAATAATTCAAAATAGGTGGTCAAATAAAAACTTGTACACAAATGTTTATAACTGTGTAGAAAATATTCTTGGAAGATTTAAACAATGTTTTCCTCTGTATCAGAGAGGAGGGCTTTTATTACAGCACAGATAGAGAGTCTCCCTCCCAGAAACATTCTAAGACAGTAAACTCACATTCCCCACCCTGGACATGATGCACTATTTATAGAGGCCAAAAGTGGAAACAACCTAAAGGTCTGTTAATCAATAAATGGATAAACAAAATGTGCTCCCTCCATAAAACGAAATACTAATCAGCCAAGTTTTTTAAATGAACTACTAATACATGCTGTCACATGGATAAGCCTCTTCAAAGTTTTATTTTAATGAAAGTAGCCAGACACAAAAGTCCACATTTTGAAGGATTCCATTGATATGAAATACCCAGAACAGCCAAAATCAGATGGGAAGAAAGCAGATTAGTGGTTACCAGGGCTTGAGAGAAGGGAATAATGGAAAATTACTTTTTTAATGGCTGTGGGATCTCCTTTGGGGGTGGTGACAGTGTATTGGAACCAGGTAAGTGGTGATTGTTGCACATCATTTTGAATGTACTAAGTGCAACCATATTGCATACTTTAAATTGTTTGAAGTGATAAATTTTATGTTTATGTGTATTTCACCATAATATAAATTATAACTGTTTAGGATATGAACCAACATACCACTGGAAAATTTCACAATTGTTATCAACAAAATGGGTTCTCTGAAGGGTTGTGAAGTCCTGAACAACCAGTTGTCATTATGCTGTTAATAACATGAAGTATTTGCTGGCAGTTGGATTCAATGACTTCTAAAGATCCCATAACAATTAGGTAATTTAGTAAAAATCTGATCTATTTATCCAAATAATATTTTTTAAATGTTACATACACTTAATTTGCTAAACCAGATGGCTACATAATTTAGGAAATTTTAAATGATAAATGTGGAAAGTATTTTTGTTAAAATGTTTATTTTTGCAGAACACAAACCATACATTAGTGTTATGGGGTGGCCTTTGCCAAATTCTATTTCTTAGAAATGGCATAGTTTATTTCAGGGAAATCTACTGAGTTTGGGTGATGTAAATAGTGAATATTCCCTAGGGAAATTTCATGGTATCGTTTGTTAGGTAGTTTTTGTTATATACGGAATTAGTACTTTTATTTTACAGCTTGTGATATATATATAAAATTGTTTATAAAAGCAGCACATAGCAACAGTTATATCCTTGAGCTACTGTGGAGAAGGTGGGAATGAGAAGAGGAGGAAAGGCTTAAAGGGTTAAGCATTAGTGCTTAAGTTACAGAGAAATTATTCTGGTATCTTTATTTTTATATATAGATATTTATTAATATCCTAAGGTATTAGGGATTGAGGACTACGAGATGGAGTTGTTTGCAATATGGATTGCAAATCTGGAATAAATTCTCAATAAGTATTTTAGTTAAGGCTAGAATAAAATGTTTCTAATTGTTCAAGTATGGATTTAGAATTCTCAAAAATTCTTATCAATATTATTATTTTATATTATTATTAGTTAACTTTCTAGAATGTTATTTAAATAATTTTCTACCAGTTATTATTATGTAAAATAGCTGTGCTGGGTGAAACCTTAAATATCATAAACAAGATTATGTGTCCATTGGGACACATGATTTTTTGTAAGCATCCTATGTTTCTGCAGTCTGGATCTTCTGAGCAAAGAGCATTTATAATCTTTGTAATGATATTTACATTATACTCTTTGCTAGGTTATGATGTAGTAAGCAGACACATTTAATTTACCTTTGAGAATCAGAAATATGCTATGCATAGTGAATACATAGAAAATATTCTTATAAGATTTAGACACTGTTTCCCTTTGTGTCGGAGAGTGTAGCCTTTTTTTTTTTTTTTTTTTTAATATATATAGCACAGATGGAGAAACTCTCTTTCCTCAGAAACATTCTAGTCCTGCAAAGTCTCATTCTCCACCCTGGTCATGATGCTTTTATATTCCAGAGTAAAGACAAGCATTCTCTCTCTCTCTCTCTCTCTTTCTTTCTCTCATAGACAAGCAGGTCATAAGCATCCACATATAAAATCAGTGTTTCCAAATCTGGAGTTCTTCTCCAGTAATGCACCCACTGCATGCGCAGGTATCACGTACCCTTTACCAAGTCACCCTGTAGAGAACGATACTCAGGAAACTGACACAAAATATTGCTCTGGTTGATGTCTTTTCCGTGAGTAGTAAATGGTCTTTGTTTTTGATGTAGGAATCCTGTATTTTTTGCATATATATATATATATAAAAATATACATATATGCACATATATACATATATGTGCATATACATATTTATAAAAGATAGTGTAGCTATCTTTTTCAGGAGCTTTGGGTGGTCTCAGTTAACCAGTTTCCCCAAGAGCAACTTCTCCCTTTTGTCCAATTTGTGTCAAAGATAAGTCTTAGGCACTGTCTGATGCTCAAGCCATTTATTCTGACAGCACTCTTACAAGATAGAAAGTGGGAACAGACTGGTGGCATGAGCCAGATACAATTAAGGAGTCACATGACGGACTGACAAGGGCGGTGAGGTCTCCGTTTGGAGACAACTCCTAGAATTTGGATGATCCTTCCTCCTTTCTTATACCTATATTCACTCTGGGTCGGTTACCAGGTGTTTCTTTCATAATGGGAGTTTAAGCTATTCTTGTAAGGGTAACCTTTGTTTTAAAGTTTATGCCAGTTTAAAGAAACCTGCGTCTGTGCTGAGGTGGCCTAGTCTTCTGGAAACCCCTGGGCCAGGGCTGGAAATCTGTAAGCCAGGTTAATCATACTGCTCAGTGAAATATAATATAAGCCCCTGTAAGATGGTTAAGAGGGCCTTATGGCTATTGTTAATATTATAGCCACAATATGTCTCTTATACTACAGTATAAAAATGTGTGCATATATGTATACATGATGTATATGTGTAAATAAATATATGTACAGGTGTTCATAACTGCGGCTAAGTTGTTAGTTTACAAGTAGTGTAAAATCTCAGACCATTCAAAGCTTCTAACTTAACAATACCCAACACAGACAAAATCAAGTAAGCAACCCAGTGAACAGAACATTAGATGTGTTAAAATTTTGTTTCTCTCATAGGGTGTTACATGACGACTGTCCATATATTACTTCTTCACTATAATATATTTTAGTAAGTAACTATATCTAATTTGCCTTTTGGTGCACAATAGTTAGGAAAAGTAAAATAAAACCACCTGTGTTTTATTGTCTATTGAGTCCACTTGTTTATAACACACTATTTTAAAGCTCGGATAAATATGTTGGTGTTTGAAATACTAGGGCTGCTTAAAGACTTGAAGAATTTGTGCCTCCTTAATTTATAGACTTTAACATATGTCAAATGTAAGAATATGAATATATCTGTAACAGATAAACCTATTTCTCCAGACAATGTACAGGAATTTTGTAAATCATTTTGCTTTTGAAATAATTCTTTAATGATGAACCTTTTAAATTCACAATTGGCAATGATTTATAATTAATCATGTCAAATCTGGCAGAGTTTTACAAAGTAACAATATAGGACCAAAGTCATTTTTAATTTATTTTATAAATACAATATTTATAATCACAAGTTAATTGATACAGTGTTACATTTTATATTCATTTCAGTAATTATACTTTACTTGCTAATTTCTAGGAGATAATTTTTAATTTTTATGGATTTGGAATAGTTGTACATCTTTATGGGGTACATGTGATATTGGATTCAAGCAAACAATGTATAATGATCAAATCAGGGTAATTGGGTTATCCATCACCTCCAATATTCATCATATCTTTGTAGTGGGAATATTCCAAATCAACTCCTTTAATTATTTTGAAATATGCGATAAATTTTTGTTAACTATAATCACCCTTTTGTACTACAGAACACTAGATCTGGTTCCTTCTGTCTAACAGCATTTTTGTACCCATCTTTATCACCACTCCCCACTATCATTCCTAGCCTCCGATAACCACCACTGTACTATTTCTGTAAGATCAATTTTCTTAGCTCCCATATATGAGTGAGAATATGTGATATTTATCTTTCTATGCCTGACTTATTTGACTTAACATAATGTCCTCTAGTCCCATCTATGTTGTCGCATTGACAGGATTTCATTCTTTTTTATGGCTAATATTTCATTGTGTAAATGTACCACATTTTCTTTATCCATTTATCCACCCATGGACACTTAGGTTGATTCCATATCTTGGCTATGGTGAATAGTGTGCTGCAAAACACGTGGGAATGCAGATATCACCTCAACATACTGATTTTCTTTCTCTTGGCTGTATATCTAGCAGTGGGATTGCTAGATCATATGGTAGTTCCACTTTCAGTATTTTGAAGAGATAATATTTGTTTTATGTTCTGATATATTTTCAGGTTTCCTACATTTCCTAGACCCTGGAAAACGCTATGTCTATTTCACTTAATGGATGATGATGATGATGATAATAATAATAATAATAATAATAATAATAATAAAATACTGCATAGGACCACACTTAGAATCTTGATTTATTTAAAAGATTTTCCAGATAACTGCGGATTCTTAAAAGAGACCTAGAATACTCTACTCTGATGGCATGTGGATTAATGTACCATACCCTTTGAGGGTGCCATGCCTATCATTCCTTTCCAGATATTATTTCAGTTGACTATGCTTGGAGTTTGATCATTCACTTCTGACTTTCCAAGAGAATCTCAACTCTGTAGAGTCTTTATCTCATAAAAATGGAACATTATTCATACACAAAGGGGACCATTTTATTACTTTGGGTCAAACTGGGACATCTAGAACAAATTTATGGTTGATCTAAAGAGGAAAGCCAGAGGACTTGAAAGTTGTTGATGGGCTCAAATTAACTAAATATGTGAGACATTATGGAAAATGTACATGAAGAAACGCCATACTAGTGAACATATTACTACATTAGAAATTGAGTTATCTCACTATATTCTGATTTACAGGGATGCTTTAGTGTAAACCATGAGTTCAAAAACTGATGACAATTAAGAAAATTGTTCATTGTAATTGTTTTTGATTTTTGTGTCACTATTGCCTAAATGCAAGAGAGTATTTTTGTTTTTTAATTCTGCATATATGTAGTTTAAAGGGTCTATATAGGCCGGGCATGGTGGCTCATGCCTATAATCCTAGCACTCTGGGAGGCCAAGGCGGGAGGATTGCTGGAGCTCAGGAGTTTGTGACCAGCCCGAGCAAGAGTGAGACCCCATCTCTACTAAAAATAGAAAAATTAGCCGGGCATGGTGGCACACACCTGTAGTCCCAGCTACTCGGGAGGCTGAGGCAGAAGGATTGCTTGAGCCCAGGAGTTTGAGGTTGCTGTGAGCTAGGCTGATGCCACAGCACTCTAGCCCGGGCAACAGAGTGAGACTGTCTCAAAAAAAAAGGGGATCTATATAAAATATGAGCTCAGAAAATAAAAATTTTAGTGACACTTTTTTTTGGAATTAAAAACATTATTTCAGAATATTATAATTTTAAATAGTTGTTTTAAAAATCCTTAAATCAAAGTAGTGTTACAATATCTTTAATTTACAAAAAACTCTTACACTTTGAATGCAAAATGGAAAAATTAGTTGCCTTGGAAACTGAAGAAGTTCATAGCATTATGAATACATTATTAACCCATTATCATGCAGCTGCGATATAACACTTAGATAAAAAGAAAATTGATTTTATGGTTGTATTGTTTTTCTTATATAGTACAATATAAAGTAATTCTTATAAAACATTATGTTAAATATTATAAAATACGAAGTATTTTAACACAAAATTATCATAGTCTTTGAAACACACTTGAAATTCCTTTGTTTCTCCTACTAAAAGTATTTGTTCAAGAATGCATACATTTTATTTATTTATATTATTTGTGACATTTTTATGCCTTGAGCTATAATTCTTTTGTATGAAAATATTTTGTGCTTCTTTTTAAAAATTATTTAATTTTCCTGAAATAAATTTTTAAGTTTCTCAATATATTATATGAAACACAGTTGTCACCAGTACCTCTTGTCATGCTCCAATAGACGATATATTCATTTTAGATATTAATAGTAAGAATAAAAATTATTGCGACCTGACTCTTTACTTGTCATCTGAATTAGTTGGGATTAATTTCAGAAATTAGTAATACAATACCTCAAATCGCAGTTGCTCAAAAAAAAAGATGTTATTTTTCTCTGAAGTACCAAAAATCTTCACATACTTAGTCTAGAACTAGTAAGGTGTTTCTTCATGTTAGAGACCAACTTATATTCATTCTTCCTCAGCGTTTCATGACTTTTTTCAGAAAGTAATGTTTTTGACTAAGATAATGTCTGCAGCTACAAGCATAGTCTACATATCAATCAACAGAAAAGAAGATGGGAAATGGAAAGAAACCATACCGCTTTTTTAAACGCATTCTGAAAGTTGCATGCAACACAACACTTACAAACAATTAGCTACAGGATATAAACATGGCTGCAAGTGGCTTCTTAGGTGATTGGGAAATGTAAATTTTATTCCATGTGATTGTGAATCCTGATGAAGATCAGGGGCTTTAATACTATGGATGGAGAACAAGAGATAGAATATGAGAGAGAGAGAAACTGTGGGAAAATAAAGTTTCTAGACTATTCTACCTCTTTGTTCACTCATATGTCCATGTGCAACTTTGCCACACAAACTACACAGTTCTCTAACGAAAAATTATAACCTCAAAGTACTATCTAGTTACTTCATCTATTTAAAAATATATTAATATTCCAAAGGGATGACATGTATCTCTATCAAATCCAGATGTACTTCCACATGATCCTGTTACAGAAGGCATAAAAGTAATTCAAATTATAGTAAGGAAGACAATAACATTAGGTATAGACAAATAGACAAATAGAAACTCAGAGAATTTAAGAAAGACTCTCACATATATAAGGAGACATGTTTGATAGCAGTAGGCATGTATTCATTAAGGAAATCTGCATTTTTATTTTTATTTTTATTTCAGGGTATTACGAGTGTACAAACATTATGGTTACATTTATGTCTAAAAAAATAATGCTGGATTGGTTTTGTATCCATGTAAAAAAATACAGAATGGCAGTTATATACCACATAATACACAAAACTAAATCTTTAATGAATTATAAATCTAAGTGTGAAAGCTATAATCCCATTTTCACACAGATGGTATCTTAGTTAAACAAGTTTGATGGATCAAAAGAAATTCCAGGAATTAGAGAGGATCAAAGTTTTGTCATATCTGGTATTTAATGTAGACATTAAACATCAATATACATGGGACATATCTAGAAGACTGTGGTTTCAGACATTTGGTAAATTCAAAACTAATGCTCAAAAATTTTTTGTCATTAAATATAAGCATTAATTCTGATTTAACTACCTAAAAAAGATGAGCCACTCTCAATATCCTTTTGTTTTTGTAGACAAATATGTCTCCTTACTGTTTCATTTATGCCATTATAAATGAAATGTTTAGTAAGTAAAATATTCATAATACCATGGTAATTCATAACTATAAAATACTATGGCTGATCTTTTGAGGACAAGATTAATCTTTAGGAGAAAATAATTATTCCCTATCCCTAAATAATTTTAAAATTGTCAATAACTAAGTATTGACTAGATTCTTCGTCATTGTTTTTATTCCTATTTCTTTTGGTTATTTGATTTTCCAACAATAATTTGGTATTACTCTAGAGTCCTTATTCAAATTTTTGTTGATGCTATTCTTATTACCTCTGTTGATACTTTGAAATTATTTTGTAATCAACAAATAGATATTATAAACAGCATTTGTATTATAGTCACTGATTTCAAGAGATTGCACATCAGAGACATTATTTAATGATAACAACATAATGAAAGGAATTAGAAAGCCATTATTTTCTTTTTTTATTCTAGCAAAGTTAGTGAAAGCATTCTTAAGTTGCAACACCACGTAGTTAATATTTTTTTACTGGGCTGTAATTTACATAAAATATAATTACCCCACTCTAAGTGTACCTTTGAGTGAATTTGCATAATTGTACATATTTACAATCAAGTTTGAAATAGTCTCATCACCCAAAAATTGTTTTCATTGTGCAGATTGCCTACCCATTAGTGTATATATCAGAGATATACTCATAATAATTTGTTTCCAAGCAAATACCAAGAGTCTTATAGCATTTTGTTTGTTTCTTTGTTTCAGGTGAACAATTTTTCACAGTGTAAAAACCTTAGAAGGTGTTTATTGCAAGGGTTTTTATACTTCCTTTTATTTTTTGTTTTCGCAGTGTATTATGGATGTATAGAAATATTTTTGTGTTTCCGCAGAATAGGGATGCCCTGCATTAATTTTTTTAAGAACTTAGGTTTCCAGGCTAAGAACAAGTCTTAGGAAGTTAATTTACATGTATGTGTGTGTGTGTGTGTGTGTGTGTGTGTGTGTGTGTGTGTATATACATATATATATATATACAGTAAGAAAACTCCAGAGAGATTTAGTTACCTAAAAAGATATGCATATATATTACAATGAAAAATAAAAAGTAGGACCAGGAAGACATAACTATATTGGAAAACCCTGAGACACCAGGTCATATCTGGTCCTTGCAGACATCTATTTACATTCCAAAATCTTAATGGGTGAACTCAGGATTCTTTCCATCTTGTATCCAAATAGCAAAGGATTTTCAATCACCTTTAAGGAAGGAAAAGGATAAAAGCTTGATCTTTTTCAATGCATAAAATCATGGAAAATACATCTTTTCTATTCTTCATCTATGATACAACTTAGTTTTCTATATGTGGAGCATTTAGGACTTTCATCTCATTGCCCCAATGGCAAGAATTGATGTGTCAGAGCCCTAGGGTCATTATTCGGTTTTTAAGCATATTGTAGTAATCTTTCTCTGATCCCTATACCTTCTGTATACTTAAAAAATAAAATTATTTAAGATGATTATTAAAACTCAAAACATATCAAAATGCAAAACTCCACTGGAAAGAAAATATCAGGGAAATTATCTTCTAAATGCTTTCTGAATGAATCGTATCTTAATTTTGTGCCATTTTGTGGGAAATAATACAATTAAAATATGTTCAAAGGGAGTTTTGCTCTGGTGTTGGAAGTGTTGGAAAAATAACATCAGATTATTCTTAATTATCTAAAAACCATAAATTTGGACAAAATATATGAGAAAATACATATTTGACAAATGCTTTTCAGCATTTAACACTATAAGACTGCAATTTCAGTATGAAAGGAAACTCATGCTGTAAGCCCCCAAACTGCTCCAGCTCTCTGCCTGTGCTCTAGTTCCTGAATGCACAGCAACTCTCATGCAAGTCGAGTGTGACAATCCCACTAATCTGAGCAGGCTGAGATCATAATTCAGAGCAGATGAAATGGCTTAACTCAGCAGAGGAGAGGCCTAGAGAAGAGGGTGTTGCCCAGAGGGAAATTCTAGAAGTCTAAGTGGATGTTCCTGAGCTCTTACAGCCAGTGCTGGGCAATACATACTTAGACTGACATCACATTAGACTTACTAGAGAGAAGTTGCCATGAGATTAACAACAGAACAAAAATGCTAGATATCAGACAGTCCTTTGGAAATGTTGGATTTTCAGACCTGCCATAATGTACAGAACTTATTACCACCCCTAGTATTCAACTGTGACAATAGAAACACTGTAACTTCACAGTAAAAACTATGCCTTATGGGTGTACCATAAGTTCTGACTTCAACATTATACAATTCATCTATATAACAAAACACACTTGAACTCTCTAACTCCACTGAAATAAAAAAATATCCACATATTAGAGCTTGGATAGATTACTCTAGACCTATCTTAAGAAAGTCTAAAAGCAAGCCCTGAAAAATCCACAGGGGAGACAAAATTGAAGGTTAAGTTCTACTGTGTTAGAGGAACTTGGAAAACCACTTAGATTTTTCACAGACAGACATGTACAAATAGAACCTAAAATCAAGCTGTGCAAGTCAAGTGCTCAGGCAATAATTAACATATTTTGAAAAATCCATATTCTTCGGGGCATATAACAATACTGATGGTTTTTAATATATCATCAACAATGTCTAGTCCAATGTAAAAACTATAAAATATGAGAAAAAAATGACACTGACCCAAGAATTAAAAGAAAAAAATATTACTAGAGTCCTAAGTCAGATAATCTTCATCTTCAGTACAAAGGACAAAGACTAAAAATAAGTAATTTTGAATGTATTTAAATGAAGGAAATTATGAATAGTTAAAAGATAAACTGACATAAATAGATCTCAAAAATATGTTGAGAAAAAACATACATAAAATAATACTATCATATTTCATATAAATGAAGTTTTAGAATTGTTAATACTGATCTATTGTTGAAAATCACATCCATGGGATCCTAGTGCCAAGGTAGGAGATATTTATTGTAAAAGGGAAACAGGAGGCTGGCTTAAGTGATTAAAGAAAATGTTTTATAGCTCTATTACAGTAGTGCTTACTTCAGTGCATACATGAAAATATGTACTTAAAATGTTTGCATTTTTATGCAATATATGCCTTAATAAAGTTAAGAGAAATACGTTTCACCAGCAATGTTCTAATTTTACATTTTCCATGTTAATTTCCCCGATGAAATGCTTTTTTTTAATGCTTTCTGTCTTTAACCAAAAATGTCTAACTAAGCCTTATAACAAGACACATCACTAATGTTTTCAATTCAGAGAGTGGGACACATAAACTTTAAAAAACCAGCACTACTAACTCCTAGAAAGAAATTTTACATCACAGCAAGTATCTGAAAAATCATTATCCTTTGCTGTAATCTGTTGTTTAAAATGCCTTAGGGTTTGTTTAAAGAGTTAGAGTAGATGCTAGCATAACTGTAGCAAAATGTGACTATATTAACACTTAGAAAAATGTTCTTAATCAGTAATAACTAAACACTCATGGACTTTAATCTGTTTGCCTTAAAAGTAAGGCAAATAATGTCATTAATATAGTCATCATCTAAAATATGCCCAAATTTCCATTTGTTCCTAATGATTTCTGGAGGTGATAGAAAAGAAAATCCTTACTTTTATCTCAACAATACTTGAATTTTTAATTTTAATAACTAAATAACAGAAAAAGATCATATGTGAATTAAAAATCCATATTAAACAATCTGTGTCATACACCTCTTAAAGGAATATTTTTAAGTCTCCTGCTTAGATTTGAAATACATAGGGATTGTGTTGAATCTGTAGATCACTTTGGGTAGTATAGACATTTTAACAATGTTGATTCTGCCAATCCATGATCATGGTATGGTTTTCCACCTGTTTATGTCCTCTGCTGTTTTGTAATTCCTCCTGCAGAGGTCTCCTTAGTTAAATATATTCCCAGGCATTTTATTTTTTTGTTGTTGCTATTGTGAAGGGTGTTCAGTCTTTGATTTGGTTCTCTGTTTGACTGTTGTTGGCATATAGTAATGCTGCTGATTTGTGAACATTGATTTTGTAACCTGAGACTTTGCTGAATTTGTTTATCAATTCCAGTAATCTCATGGAAGAATCTTTGGGTTTTTCTAGATATAAGATCAAATCGTCAGCAAAGAGCGATAGTTTGACCTCTTCTGCTCCCATTTGGATGCCCTTGATTTCCTTCTCTTGTCTGATTGCTCTGGCTAGGACTTCCAGCGCTATGTTGAATAGAAGTGGTGATAGAGGGCAACCTTGTCTGGTTCCAGTTCTAAGCAGGGATGCATTCAATTCTTCCCCATTCAGTATGATGTTGGCTGTGAGTTTGTCATATATTGCTTTTATCATTTTTAGGTAAGTCCCATCTATGTCTATTTTGTTAAGCATTCTTACTATAGTAGCACAATTCACAATTGCAAAGATATAGAAACAACCCAAGTGGCTATCAATACATGAGTGGATTAATAAAATGTACTTTATGTATACCATGGAGTACTACTCAACCACAAAAAAAAAAAAAAAAAATGGTGGTCTAGCACCTCTTGCATTATCCTGGATAGAGCTGGAGCCCATTCTACAAAGAGAAGTATCACAAGAATGGAAAAACAAGCACCACATGTACTCACCATCAAATTGGTATTAATTGATCAACACTTATGTGCACATATAGTAGTAACATTTATTGGGTGTCAGGCAGGTGGGAGGGTTGAGGAGGGGAAGGTTATATTCACACCTAATGGGTGAGGTACCCACTGTCTGTTTGATGGACATGCTTGAAGTTCTGACTCGGGTGGGGCAAAGGAAATATATATAACCTGAACATTTGTACCCCTGTGATATGCTGAAATTAAAAAGAAAAAAAGGAAAATGAAATGCATATTTGTTTAATTTTTTTATTTTTCTACTATATTGAATAGTTTTTTCAGTTCTCTTTAGATTTTTGACTTATGAAACTTAGTCCATCAAAAAACACTTTCCTATTGATTACTTTTAAAAAACTTAGTGACAATTTCATGAGTGAAATAGATAAAAGTAAAATAATAATGATGAGGATTTTGTCCTGTGATTTTATCAGGTGGCTATTATGTTATCTCTGAAATAAGGTATTGTGATATAACTTTTTAAAAAACACCTATTAGAAATTTCTATCTCCATGTAATATAGGCTGGTTAATATAAAACTTTTTAGGTAAAAGTAAATAACATACTAGTGTAATGTAGGATATTAACTTTTCTTAGAACTCAAAGTAAACAAAAAGAATGGCTCCTGTAATGCTATGTAGTTTGGTTCAATCTTTCCTTGACATATTTTTCAACATTGTCTTTCTCTGTCTCCAAGGGTATCATTGTTTCTGCTGTCTGTGACAAGCATTGAAGCCTATAGAAATTCCTCTTCTGCCACAACTTTTAACAGTTATCCAAGATACGCATCAGGCTGCAGCACTCCGGGACCTCTAATGAAATCGATTTCACCTCCCACCTCCCAATCTATAACAGGACCCTACAATGGATGATTGGCAAAGAAAGATCATATTTTCTAGCTGGAGAAATATAAAATTGCTTTCATAATACATAAATTCAACATATCATTCTGACTATTATTATGCTTGAAGAGATGGAGCTTCTTTTCTATGACCCACACAAAATACCAAAGGATCAATATTTACTATTTGTATATAAACTGTAATATAAATATACAAAGGATTAATAATATATTGGGCTCAGGAATAGTCTGTTGATTCAATCATGTACAAGCACGGTACCATTTCATCTGAATACCATGATATATTCTGAGTTGGATACATGACTCAGACATCTGTCTTTCTTGCTATTGCCTAAAACAATCTCTCTTTTGACTGGGGAGACTGAGGCTCTTCATTGACCTTCCTGCCTTACTAAACATAGCAGCGGGATTGTTGAGAGAGACAGGATGGCTGACCAGACACATAGAGATATCAGCTGCCAGATTGTCTCAGAAAGAATAAAAAATTTTACATGAAAAAATAAAAAAACAAAACAAAACAAAATACAGTTTGGATATAATTCTGAGGGGAAAGTGCCAGAACCTACCAGAGATTCCATGGGAAATAATTGTAGAGCAGAACAAGATTATCAGCAAAGATCAATACACGAGAGGTTTGGAGCCCAGCCAAAAGGGTAGGTAGGTGGAGAGGACATTGCTCCCTCCCTCACATCTCTGGCAGTCAGCAGGCTCCTCAGCTGCTAGAGAGCCTTTCTACCCTCAGGAGCCCCAAAGTGGCTGATGTCAGTGAACTAGGAGCTTCTTGAGGACAAGGCATCAGGCTGCCAGCCCCCTTGGGGTAACTTCCAGTTGCCACAGATGTGCGGAGAGGTAGCAGGTGCCATATTGCTTCTCCACCCACTGTACACCTTTATCCTCCCCAGGGAGTTTCAGCCCCTTTGTCCTTATCTCACTCATTCCCACACAAACATTTCCCAACTCTGGCCTGGACTGTGGGAGCCACAGGGGCTGGAGGGTCCCAGGGGATCTGTGTGATCCCAGAGCCTGGACATTCTGGGCAAGCTGCCTTCGGAGAGAGGAACAGAGATGACCAGAGTTCTTGCTTTCCTCCATTTAGACTCTTTTCCTTCCCTGCCCCTCCCCACCTCTGGCTACCAAGAGACTATTGAGTGGGGTTCCTAGGAGTGCCTACTTCTCCACTGTTGGTGCATCCACAACACCAAGGCTTAAACAGAGAGTGGGGCTCAAAGTTTTCCTCTTAAAAAGCAGCATCAGACTAAGGAGTGCTCAGAATATGGGGTCACAGCTCATCAGCCCTCTCTGGTGCTGCTCGCCTGGCTGCTCTCTCAGAGCAGGGCACAACCTGAAGTGGAGGGGCACCAAACCTGCTTGAGTACCCCATAGGCAATGTGGGAGCAGCACACTTCTCCCTGTCATGGCCAGGGATTGAACTTTGTGGATCAGTGGACAGGCCCACAAGCCAGATCCTGTACCCCCAGGACTTGATCATGTACAGGGAAATGGAAGGGAGATTTGTGAACTAATCTCAGGAAGCAAGGGAGCCCATGTGGGCAGAACCGAGAGAAAAGTGGAGTGTGGATCTGAACCGCAGTGTACTCACAGAGCACCCCTCACCCACAGGAAGTCTCTGCTCTAGGCCCAGGGCGGGATCTTGAACAGGAAAGCTTCCATCCTGCAGCATGGTTGCTGGGGAGTTTGGGTGGTTTGGGCTCCTGCCTGCTAGTAAAGACCACAGGGAAACCACAGAATGGGGAGAGGGAGAAGAGTAAAACCTGTTACTAACGCCCAGACTGTGAGTTTCAGATAGCCCCACCCACACAAGCAGAGTTTCTAGCATGGTGGGGCTCTTCAGCCCCTCCCCGGTGGCTATTTCCAGCATCCCCAGAGGGGCGTTTGATGCCTCCCAAGATAGCTAACTTACCAGCTTTTGTGGAGCCTGAGGCAAACTCACCTGACCCAGCCCTGTTCAGCCTCACTTTCCCACCTTCCTCTGCTGCAGTGGAAAACGAGGACTCAACTGGAAGCTCCAGGTTCCTGCCCACCAACTGGAGAAATCAAGTGCTTCTCCTGACAGGCTAGAGTTGGACACAGGTCCCAAAAATAACACTGCAGCTGGTTCTTTTCAGCAAGTGCCACATACTGGCAGGGAGTTCAATTTGTACCACACTTTACAACACTTCCTCAATCATACAGAGTGTGGTTGATTCTTGCCCACAAGCATCACCTACTGTCTCAGAGATTAAACAGGGCATGCCAACATAATTCACACTATTAAGAAGACTACAGGGCTAGGGAAAAAGAAAGACTTTCAAAGACATCAATCCTCCCTCATCAATAAGAGATAGGTAATCCACCCCCACACCTAGTTCACCACTGCTACAGGTTACAGACAGAGAGCAACTGAGAAAAATCACCAAATAAAAATATCTGTAACCAAGGCATCCATCCAGAACTTAGACCATCATCAAAGCACCCACAGATAAAGTGAAAGGTTCTTACCCAACTTACAAGTGATGGGGGAGAAAGCCTCATCTAAACAAAAGACAATCCAAAAACCAAGAAGTTATAGCTGCTCCAGATGAGAAAGAGTCAGTGAAAGAACTCTAGAAGTATGAAAAATCAAAGCAAAGGACACCCTCAAAGGGTCACACCAGCTCTCTAGCAATGGATCCCAACCAAAATATAAATATTGAAATGACAGAAAAAGAATTACAAATAGGAATTATAAGAAAGCTCAATAAAATCCAAAAGAGAATGGAAAACCAACTCAATGAAACCAGAAAAATAATTCAGGAAATGAATGAAAAATTTACTAAAGAGATAGACATATTTTTAAAAAACCAAGTAGAATTCCCAGAAATGAAAAATTCATTTAAGGAAATAAAAAACAGAGTGGAAAACTTTAAGAATAGACTAGACTAGGCAGGAGAAAGAATTTCAGAGCTTGAAGACAACTCTTTCACATTAATCCAGTCAATCAAAAATAAAGAACAAAGAATCAAGAGGAACAAACAAAGCCTACAAGAAATATGGGATTATGTAAAATGTTCAGCTATAAGAATCATGAGTATCCCTGATAGTGAAGAAGAAAATACACAAGGGCTGAAAAACCTATTTGAGGGAATAATTGAGGAAAACTTTCCTGGTCTCTCTGTACCTCTCAATCCTCCTACCTTCATCTAAACTGAGTTTCATCAAAAACTTACTTTCTACCTTTGTATATGCTACAGCCCTTTACTTGACCAAGGAAATCTCATTCTCTCTCTTCTGAGGTCAACCTCTCACACCTTTCTTAGCCGTCCCTCTCCATCTTTGTTTATCCTATTATTTTAATTGATGTAGTTATTCCCAGTAAGTAGGAAAGCAAATATTTTGAGGGGGTCCTTATGAAGATGTTTTTAGTTTACTCTGACCCTCAGATGACGGTACATTGGTTACAGCTGTCTAGATTGAAAGGCATTTTCCCTGTAAAGTATGAAGAACTTCTAGACCTCATGCTGTGGCTGACAGGTACTATGCCATTTCTGATCCTTCTGTGTAAACTCTTTCTCTTCACATTCTACCTCAAAAGCTTTCAAAATTTTTCATTTGTCTGTGTTCCAAAAAAATTGCAGTAATACTATATTGGCATGGATCTGTTATATCTATTTTTTTCAACTACTTCTATCTGCATACCTATATTCTTAAGTTCTGGGAATTATTCTCATATTGGCTCTTTGATCATTTTCTCCCTCCATTCCCTCTACTCTAACATTCTGAATTTTTTAATAGTCAGTACATTCTCTAAAAATTGTCTTTTTTCAGTTTTATATTCTAACTACATTTCTTCATATTGTTCTTTCTGAAAGATACATCTTGGGACACTTCTCTGCTCTCTAAATGTCATATTTTTATACTACAGTGTTCTGTTTTTCATAAAAGTAATATCTTCATTTTTGCCTTTCTTTGGCTATCATTTACCAGATTTTCATAGTAGTTTTTTCTCCGTTACATGTACTATTTTATATTCTTTGTGGGTGGAGTGTGGGGGGAGCAGGTGAAAGACTGATTGTGTATCCAGGAAGGCAAGCGAGATTGGAGCAGTTAACCAGCTAGACTTTCAAATAGCTCCCTGTAATTTCTTTATAACCTCTCCATCTTCACTTTCCCCCACAGCCCTTAATCCAAGGTATAGCTCTTCAAAGACCTGCAAAAGGCAAAATTTCAAAGTTCCAGCAGGTAGGGGAAAGAGATCTAATCATTTTACTTGTAGGCTTTAAACAATGCCCCTGTTTTAGATACATTTATACCGCTACTTTTAAATGGATATAGCACCCCAAATTACTGAAATCTTTCAGAGTTCCATTGTGTGAATCAGCTTGTTTGTAGACTCACTACTTTTCACTCCTATCAGGCGTTCATGTTCTGGATTCTCTGTTAATGCATGCCAGTTAAGGCATATCCATATAAATTTTATTTACATAGCTCTTTTCTTTATGTATGCATTATGCTTACTTTTGCTATCCATAGACTTTATTCTTGCAAGTTCATTTATCATTAAAAAATCTCTTTACAGTCATTTGATTGAGGTTTTAGAAAAAGAAAAAAATAAATTGTGTGTTCATTTTTCCATGTTTACATAAAAGTCCTTCTATTGGTATAAAATATCATGAAGATCCATACTTGCATTAAATAATATTTCTGATCTCACCATTTCTGAAAATAAATATAATTAAACACAAATGAAATAAAATATCTGAGGTGTGAAGCTTCTACTATATTCAAGATATTAAATTTCGCATTTCTTGGGTACACAAAATTTAATGACAAATCAGAACAACTTCTTAATAACGTGAAATATTACCCTACTTCATTTAGAAAACATTCTATCACAATAATGCTTCTCTCATATTGTCTCATAAGTACTTAATTAAATAGCACCACTTGCATCTGTCTTAGAAGAATGTTTTGTCTTTATACATAAGACTTGGCACAGTTGTCATTCGTATACATTTTCCACGTGTGTTTTAGTTTCATTTTATGCCATTTAGTTAGACTATGCATGTCCTCTTTTTCTCTATAAGACTTTACTCATTTTAGAATATCATTTTTTAGAATATTAGTTTTAGAACATGTTGTTATTGGGAAGGACACAAAGGCAAAATTTTATAACCTAATAAATATCGACACTGTTAGAACTTTTTGGTTAAATTTACCTTGACCTTCATTTTATGTAGAAAGACAGTTTTCAGAAAAGCAAGTAGCACTTTTTCTGTTACTGAAGTGTTCTATAATCAGAAGCATATTTATCAGAAATGGCAAAGAAATGTGTAGGGATTTGAAAATGAGAAAATAATTCAAATAAATGTTAGTATCCTAAATTTATGCTAATCTATGTTCAAAGTTCAACTATATGGCCTGCTATTTTTGATAATAAAAGCAGGAATTAGAGAACATACTGCAAACCAACTGACAAAATATTAGATAATTAAAATAATAATGATACTTTGTTTACTTCACTCCCACAGATTTATTCTTTATGCCATTGCAAACAAGACTATATTTTTCACATAGAAAGCATAACTTATTTTTGTATTTAATTGATAAAATGTCAACATAACATGAATGGAAAACAAAAATTAGTATTTAGATAGAACATCTGAATTTCCTTCACACACCCAAATCTTTAGTTATCTACACCAATGTATCCGTTTTTAATACTGTACATTTAAAAGCAAATAATTAGGATGAGGAGGTATAGGTTTAAGATGTTACACAAACACACACACACACACATATACACACACATGCAAAATCCCAGAATCTTTACCTGATTGATTCTTTGTGACATAAAAGGACTTTAATGCAAAAACATTCTAAAAAACTATTTTTCAGCATGAATTGGACATCTGGGAAAAGGCACACACTTGCAAGTGATGCATGTTTGAAGGGTATTGAATATAAAACTGTCTTTACTTTAGTAGCTTCATTAAAGTAGAATTATTGTGGCCTATTATCTTTTTCTTAGACTGTGGATTATGCATGTGTATAACATTATTGTAAACTAAACTTACTTTGGCCTTTAACAAAATGGCATCAATTTTTAGTGACATTATGTTAGGTTGGTAATTTTGAATGGAATATTTCATACTTAAAATTATAATTAATTAATCAATGTTTTGAATAATAATTATCTCTAGCAGTGTTGTGAGAAATCCTAGTATACAGAGTTTATACTAAAGCAAGAAAGATATTTAATAATTTTAGGCATATTTCTGGCATGTAATGGTGATATTCAAAATTATTTGCTAAAATAATATTGCTCATAGTTTTATGTTTTATTTAGAAATTTTATTTAAAAAAGTAAAAATAATTATAAAGTTTCTACTTTAGAGTCTCTAAGTGTTATATATGATTTTACACTACCTATATATTATAAATTACGGTTATAAAATATAAATATAAAACTATATATAGCAGGCCAGATGCAGTGGCTTACGCCTGTATTCCTAGCACTTTGGAAGCCAAGGTGGAAGGATTACTTGAGGCCAAAAGTTTAATACCAGCCTAGGCAACAGCAAGACCTTGTCTCTACTGAAATAAAAATTAAATAAATAAATAGAATACAATGAGTGCCAAATTGTTCAAAAATAAAAATATAAAAGTATATTAATTTAGCATAATAAACACATAAAATAATGTGATCAAGTGTTATAAAAATTTATAAAAAAATTGACATCAGATAACTGAGAAAAAATAGTGACAATGTTAGAACAATATAGACTATAAGGTAAAATATGACATTGAATTGATAGGTATATTATATATGATAGTTTCAATTTGTGATAATTTATCTTTCAAAAATTTGTTTGTCTACTTCAAAAAAACCAGGAAAGATGAGATTGCATTTATGATCATAAGTTTAATATGAATTTCTAAGATTATGAAAGTTGTACTAGATATAAAATGTTTTTAAAGTTTAGTAAATGAATAATAGTCATTAGCCTCTTAAAGATTACACTTCTAAAAAAAAAAGAAAAACATAGCCAGGTGTGGTGGCATGCACCTGTAGTCCCAGCTACCTTATCAAAACAAAAACAAAAACAAAAGCAAAAAACTGTATGTTAAAAAGCTTGACATGAGTTACACTTTCAACTATTGCTAGGTTTTCTATGACATGTTCTCCCAATGTGAACACATGTAGAAATTACACAAAATATTTTAAAAATTGGATTAAAGGCATCAGAGAACTATGGAGTTAATGAGATTTCAGAAGTTAAGAATAAGAAAGCACCAAATATTCATATATTTTTCAGTGAAAAGTATTAATTCCAAATTAGAGAATGAAATGTTGAAAATTTTAAAGGAGGTTTCTGCAGATTTCAGGCTGAGGAAAAATTGAAATCCAGTGCTCATTAAATGTAAGAACTATCTTTCGTCCCTCTATTTCTTAAACAATTTAATATTTTTTACTTTATTAGTTTGGACCCAGAAGGGCCAAGCCCTAAAAGTAAGCACTGAACAGAAAATGACCAAATTTTCAAAAGATTAGAGCCCTGTATTAAATTATCTCAAATTCCACATGAATCAATTTGTACTTAGACTAATACTTGCAAAAATAAAAATAAATTATTTTAGAGGAAAATATTATTATTAGAAACTAATACAGTAAATAAAATGTTTATTTGCAATGCTTAGCATTTGATAAAGCATAGCTAAAAATAGAAACAGACAAGATGTTATTGAAAGCCAGAAGAAATATGTCAAAAAATAAAAATAAATTCAAAAAATATCCAGATATTTGAAGACATGAAATGCCAAATTTAAAATAATTGTAATTAAATTTTATAATAATTAAAAGATAAAAAGTAGAATTTTGGCCTAAACTGTAAAATATAAAAATAAAGCAAATAAAAATCCTAAAACTAAAAATAAAATCTCAGTATATGAAATTAAAAATCGACTGAATGAAAATGGCAGTGTATTAGATATAGATGAAAAGAGAAATGTGAATTGAAAGATTGGTCAAAAGAAAATTTTCAGAATTAAATTACAAAATATTTGAAATTAAAACAGTGAAGAAATAATGGGACATTGTAAAATTATTTATCATGTATACAATTTAATTCTCACAAAGAGAAAATAATGTGAAGAAGCAATAGAAACAATATATAAAGATATAATGTCTATAATTTTGCAAAAACTATTGAAAAAAATCTAACCACAGATTAAAGGATTGTTAAAAATCCAAAGCACAATACATAAAAAGGAAATAGTAATTTGTCAGCAGATCAAAAAACTTATGGCTGGCATCTAATGGAATATCAATGGAAACTAAAGGCAATGGAATAGTATCATCAAGGAAAAAATTGTTAGCTACCTGAATCCTGTGAAAAATCAATGCTATTTCAAAAGGAAAGACTTGTATTGATAACAAATGAAAATAAAGGCGTATTGAACATTTTTGGGAAAATCAAAATTTAGAAGTTATCAGCAGTATTTAACTGAAGAAAACATTTGCAAGAATTGTTCTTCTTGAAGGAAAATGATCCCAGATGGAAGCTCATAGAAAAATGTACATAAAAAATAAATAAAAATTAAGACCAGAAGAAAGGTTAAATATGGAGTAAAACTAAATTAATATTAACTAAATACAATCATAGTATTAATATTTTTGAAATTTTAAATGCAAAATATTATATGGTATGACAAAAATGACATAGAGGAGGAAGAATAAATGGAATTGAAGTGTTCCATATTGCTTACACTGTATAGAAATAAGTAAAATTATACATTTGTATTGGAAATTTATGTTTTAAAGTCTTATGTAGTAATCAGTAAATTGAAACTTTAAAAATGCTTACTCATTTCAAAAGATAGCATGAAAGAGGAGAAATGGAGCATAGAAAAGATAGAATAAATAAAATTGAGTAGCAATATGGTAAATATAAACTAAAAACTAGCTTTGGACTAAATGTTCTAATTAAAGTTTGCCAACCAGACATAAGATAAATCACAATTATACTAAATGTTTAAAGACATTTTTTATTTCTTAAATTTTAAATTTTTAACTATTATGGATACATAATAGTTTATATATATATATATATTTATGGGGTACACGTGATGTTTTGAAACAGGCATATTATGTAAATTAATCAAATCAGAGTAATTGGAATATCCATCACCTCAGGCATTTATCATTTCTTTGTGTTTGGAACATTCCCATTTCACTCTTTCAGTTATTTTAAAGTATGCCTTAACTTGTTGTTAATCATAGTCACTTTGCTTTGCTATCAAATATTGTTCATTCTATCTAACTAAAAAAAGCATATTTGTAATGTAAAGAAAATGTTGAAAGTTAAAATATGGAAAAGATATATTAAATAAATAAAAACGGACGTGGTAAAACTATGCTAAACCATGTAAAATAAAATTTAAGCTAAAAGTGTCAGTCGAGTTAAAACATTAAGTTCATAAAGAAGACATAAAATGTCTAAATTCTAAATGTGCATATTAAAAAACTAACATAAACGTATGAATCAAAATTGACAAAACTAAAAGGAGAAAGATGTTATTGCTATTATGTCATGTGTTATGACAGTTTATTTCTTATGAGAGTTGTTAACCTACTTATCTCAGTAAAATTGTTGTAAGAGAACACTGTTGTATTAGAACATGTTGTAATTGCTGTAATAGAACAATTACATGAATGGCTTCTCAAAGGTCAGTTCAAAAATCCCAGTCAAATTTGAGGTAATTTATGATTATTGAATCCCACATTTTTAAAAAACGATCTTATATTGGGTCATAGGAGAAGTCTATGAACAAAATCACTGTCATTAATTTTTCTGATCATTGATGACTTAAAGTGAAAGTAAATAATATAATAAAATCAAGACGATATTAAAATAAATAAGATAAAAGGTGATTCTGTAAATGGGAAAGGGAAGGAGCAAATTAATCCTCAGTAAAATAAAGAAAAGAATAGATATTAGTGATATAGAAATTAAGTGCAAAACAGACAACCTGCAGAATGGGAGAAAATATTTGCATGCTGTACATCTGACAAAGGGCTGATAACTAGAATCTATAAAGAACTCAACCAAATCAGCAAGAAAAAATCAAACAACCCCATTAAAAAGTGGGCAAAAGACATGAACAGAACCTTTTCAAAAGAAGATAGATTAATGGCCAGTAAACATGAAAAAATGCTCAACATCTCTAATCATCAGAAAAATGAATATCAAAACCACAATGAGATATCACTCAACTCCAGTGAGAATGGCTTTTATTGAAAAGTTCCGAAACAACAAATATTGGTGTGGATGCGGAAAGATAGGAACACTCATACAGTGCTGGGACTATACACTAGTACAACCGCAATGGAAAGTAATATGGAGATACCTCAAAGAACTACAAGTTGATCTACCATTTGATCCAGCCATCACACTACAGGGTATTTACCCAAAGGAAAAAAAGAAATTCTATACAAAAGATACCTGCACTCGAATGTTTATAGTAACAAAATTCACAACTGCAAACATGTGAAAACAACCCAAGTGTCCATCAATCTATGAGTGGATTAATAAAATGCAATATGTGTATACCATGGAGTACTACTCAGCCAGAAAAAGATGGTGAGCTAATACCTCTTGTATTAACCTGTAGGAAGCTAGAGATCATCCTACTACACGAAGTATCAAAAGAATGCAAAAACAAACACCACGTATACTCACCATTAAATTGAAACTACTCGATGAATACTTTTGTGCACATATAGACATAACGTTCATCAGCAATCAAGCAGATGGGAGGGGGAAGGAGGGGCTGGGTAAATTCATACCTAACAGGTACAGTGCACACTATCTGGGGGATGGGCATACTTACAACGTTGAATCGAATGGCAAGAAAGCAATTTACATAACCAAAACATTGTATCCCCATAATATTCTGAAATTTAAAAAGATAAATTAAATGAAAAACAGATTGAATAAGATCAAAAGATGGCTTTGCGGAAAGACGATTAATTCAACGAATGTCTGACAAGACTGGGCATTGATTAACAAAAATAGAAAAACACAAATTACCTACATTGAGAATGAAAGGGACCATCACAAGATGGGACATTCTACAAAGTAAATGTCCTCCCCAAAATACAAAGTCATATACAAAAGGAATGGCACAGAAACTATTTCAGATTAAAGGAAACCAAAGAGGTATGACAAGTAGTCTATGGCCATGCTACCATGAACGTTCCCAATCTCATCTGATCTTGGACGCTAAGCAGGGTCAGCCTGGTTAGTACTTGGATGGGAGATATAACAAGTGAACATCATACATGACATATAACATTATTTTACCTGTCATTGATACTATCAAAAAATTTACAAAATCTCAAAAAAATGTGTGTAAATTAGATAAAATATTTTTCAATGTTAATGTCATCGGTACATGGGTAAATAAGTACATAGGTAGATAGGAAATACACCTTAAAGGACTTAGGTGTATATGGGCATCAGATCCGAAACTTACTTTTTAACCGTTAGCCTGATTTGATAATTACACATTGTATACTTGTATCACAACATTACATGTACCCCATAAATCTATACAACTACTATGGGCTCATAATAGTTGAAAATAAAAAAATTTAAAAATAAATAAATAAATATACACTTAGGCTTTAGGAATAGTAAATAATCTTTCCTGATATACCTAATTTTTACTATGCATTTTAGTGTTATAATAAAGCTTTTGCTTTGACAAGAAAAAAAAGTCAGAAAAAATATATCCATGTTTTTGTCATGATTTTATACTGTTTATAATTTTTCTACAAGTATGAAATTATGCAAAATTTCAAAAATAAACCAAAAAATTAAAATATTTATTTGATATGACTATTTTATATTCTTCAGTTCAATTGGGTTAATATGTGACGGGAATCTTATTAGTCAAATGTATCTGACATATCGAAATTATTCCCAGAGTTGGACATTATGAAAAACATCTCATTTGTTTATTTATTGATTTTTAAGTCTGTCTAATTTTGCTAGCATCAAAAGTTTGGCATCAGGAAAGCAATTCTGATCATTGATTCTAATAATTGAATCAAAAAAAGATAACTGCTAAAACTTTTGTTCATATATATGCAAATACATATAGTCTCACATCACAAGTCAGAGTGACTAAATGCCTTCTTGGTGAAAGTGATATATACTTTCATTATTTCAGAATTGTCCTTATTTACTAAGCAGTAATAAATAAAACTCTCATGAAAACCTATTTAACAAAGTCTGAACCAGATATTGTAATAGAAAAATCGATCCAGATTTTATTTATAAAAGTGACAATGTAACTTTCAATCTCATATTATTCTCTTAATTGACTTCTATTTGATGATACTAGGCAACCATTATTTTCTCATCCTTGATATGATATAACTCTATTTGATTGCTTTTCTGATGTTTTGACAGCAAAGGCTGGTGTATTGATTCAAGGTAAGAGATCTGAGAACAGGATTTTAAAAAGAAAATTCAGTGATGAAGTCAATTTACTACCAGGGTTTATGAACAATGGATGTGGATAAAAGAGGATGTTTATAAAAGAATCCCTAATAGAATTAGTTACTATATTCTTTTGTTTAAAGAGGAACAATAATATGACAATCATGTTATAAGCTTTTCCTTTGCAAAACTTTCCATTCTATCTAATTATCAAAACAGTTATAGGAAGCTTTGTGTTAATCGGGAGTATTCGTTCTCTCAGGAACATTAGTAAATATTGATCAGTTTTATAAAACAATATAAAAAGGTCTATGCTATGAATATTAATCTAAAGAATATATTTTGTTTTTGTAAATTAGGTTTCAAACTTATCAATTCTTGATGGACATTTTAGCTACTACTTAGAATTCAAAATTATAATAAATTATAACAAATTAAAAAATAAAAGCAATAATGATGTAAAATAGGTAATAATCTTACTACTTCTAACAGAAAATATTAAAAGAAAGTGATTAATGTACCTTGCAAAAAATTTTTAAATGCTTTTTTCCTTCTGTGGGAAATATATTGATTTATTTTAAAATTTAGTGTTACATATTCAGTGTGTAACTGAGTACTAGTCAAGAGAAAGTAATTTTAATTTTTATATTTTATGTATTTTTATCAATAAACTCTTACTTATGCTAAAGTTAATTATTAAGATTGTTCCTTTACTTTGAACACATATTCAAGGTGTATGTAGCCCTTTAAACAAATATATTGCTTACATGATAGAGGGAAAAATACTTGGGTAATATTGAAACTATTAAACTGATTATGAAATGCACTTAATCCTTATTTATTTAACAGAAGTTGTATTATACAGATGTTAGTAGCCATGGTGGTAGTTTATGATAAGTACATAAATTTAAAGAGTAATTAATATTTCATTCTTGATACATTATGTTGAATAAAATTAACTGAATTTAGAACTAAATTTAATCTTTTAGCTGGAATTAAAGCTTACTCTTTTATTTGATTATATTCTTTGTCATATTTTCCCTCCTTTGTAGTGTAGTCATTTTGCCATGTTCTTGCTTTATTTCTGTGTATAAAGCAGGATTATCTATGTTAATTAATATTTGTGCAGATTGATCATAACAGGAATAGTAGATTTACAACTCATATTATGAAATGGAAAAGTCTTTTTCAGTGATTAGCTTCAGTGTTATAAATCCCTATATATATATGAGAAAACATCATTATATGTGAAAGTTGACATATTTGGACTGTTTAATAAATGGATTAAATCTAAAGCCCATTATGTCCATTTGTCATCAGATTCAGTAGATGGAAAAATTCCTGAGTTTTATAATACTTTGTTCACATTTATTGTATAAGGAGTGTTAAATTAATCTTGTTTTCTCTATCTCCTCATTCTCTATACATACACATCTTCATGAGATTACCAATTTAAAAATGCTTATATGTAAGATAGATACACATCCTTGACTGAATCTAGGTTATCATATTCAAAATTGAAAAAGTATAGTAATCTTATAAGAAAGAACCATAGTTTTGTAGCTAAATCATAAAGTGCAATGTTTGGTTTGTTTTCCGAGTGTACTGATTCCTGTTATTTTCTTCTTAAAGTTGTGTCAAATGATTTTAAAAAAACATTTTCTTAGAAGTTTCTTATCACTGCAACTTGATGCACTCTTTAATCTTAGAACATTTAATAGTTTCTTCAGTGAGTTCATTCCTTCAGTCAATATCTTTTGTTCATCACTTTTACACAAACTTTACCGTTCTAACTTATCTAATAATATCAGGAAACTGCTGATTTAAACTGAATAAGAGTGGAGTAGTAGGCTCTTTCAAGAGTGAGAAAAATAGGCAAGATCAAGAGTTGGATAGTGTGACTGAAAGCAAACATAATAACTCAAAGATAGAATTTTTCAAATACTCATTTTGTATTTTTTTCTTCAAGCAGTGAGTATTTATCATAATGCAAACAGGTTAGTCAAGGGAGATTTTTGTTACTGCTGTTGTCATTGAAAAGAGAAATTTAGTTTCTGTATATTACCTAGAATACATATCAAACTCACAAAATATAATTTGTAGTCACTGAATATAATAAATTTTTAATACTACAAAGTATATGCAGAATGCTAAATTTTAATTTTTTGTATTATTTGACTGTTAACTAGAAAAAAAAACTAGATACATGTTCTAATAAATGAGGACAAATTGAAAACTTATTTATGTCTCTTCTCCCTGTTCAAACCTCACTAAGATAACTATAAAATTATCTTTCAAACAAGTCGTTATGCTGTTAAGTTCAAAAAGAACAGGATATTACAGTAGAAACTGAAAACAGAACAAAGACTAGGACTGGTTTTTAAATTCTTAAAAAAAACTATGGCTTATACCAGCAATGGGAAGCCTCTGAAAGCAAATAGATTTGAACTCCAGAACCCCGAAGGGATTCAAAGAGCTCTTACATTGAGAATGAACGTAGGCATTCAAACTGAAGGATTGGATGAAAATCTGGTTAAGGAGATAGGACACGAGACCCTCTATCCAGTGCTTTACAACCTGTAAACATTCCATCCCACCCTGACAGAGTAATATAGGTCTATTCGTTGAAAAAAAAATGTGTATACACGAAGGACTAAGAGACAATGGCAACTCAGAAGGGTGAGGAGGCGGGAGGGGGGCAGATGATAAGAAATTGCCTAATGGGTACAGCGTACATTATTCAGCTGATGGCTACATTAAAAACCCTGACTTGATCACTACCCAATCTATGCATTTAACGAAATGGCACATGTACTCCATAAATTAGTACACATAATCAGTGTATGGGGGAAAAAGTAAAACATGAAAAAGGGTGTATTAGTAAAGAGGTAGAATTGAGGAATATGAACATTTTGCTAAAAACAAGAAATTTAGTGTCCAAGGTGAAATTTTAGACTTTCAGCCAATGTTTTACTAGAACATCTTCTATGGATAGAAAATCAAAATGTATTATTCTGGGAATCTTACTAGCCCAAGATAAAAGACCTAAAACAAATTGGCTTGGGGATTTCCTGATGAAACAGTCCACATTATCTTAGCCTAACTGAAACCCACAGCAGACAAGCATCACTCCCACTTCCCAGAGAATCTAGTCAATACTTAGAAGCTCATCCTCACGTATTAACAGAATACAAAGGATCACTAGACATTTCAATTAAACTCTTAATAGATTGGAAAGACTGCAACAAATTTAAAAACTGGAAGGAACATGGATTTTACAAAGAGATAACTTTAAACATTGCTATTAATATCTTTTAGGGATAAGAGGATATATCAGATCTATCAAAAAAGGACATAAATGTGTATAAAAGGAATATTTAGAAAACAAAATGTAACCTCATATATTTAAATATGATTTTAGATGCAAAGACTCAATAGAAATGTTCAAAAGATAAATTTGTAGAACTATCCCAGAATGTAGAAAAATTAAGATAAAGAGATATAAAATATATAAAAAATAGATCAGCCAAGAGACTTAACCTGAAAATAAAGTGAGGTACAGAAAGAGAAAACAGAGGAAATTGTGAGAGGGGACTGCCAAAGGAATTATTTGAGAAAATTTCCTGGAATTGAAGGAAATTCCATACAAAAATGTTCATTGTTCCCATGGCTTACCCAGCTTAAAAGATGAATATATAAGCCAAGGGTCATAATTGAAGTTCACCCAGGAACATGCCCTGAAAAAAAGAACGTGCATGCAAGGAGTTTATTTTGGAAACGGCTTTAAGAAACACCAGTAGGAAAGTATAGATGTAAGACAGCAATGGGAAGAAAGGCATTAAAGTATGTTTTTATTATTTAGCAAGTTACCTCTTTGGAAAACTAGGAAAGGGGTCTGAGAGAGTAAATTCATGCCTTAGACTTATGTCACCTGAGTAGTGAGGTAGGTGGGCTACATATGTAACAACATTCTACTCATCATTGGTTGAGGGCTAATCCCAGAGACTTTAAATATTAGACAACTTTGGCTGGTTATGCACCTAGACCAAGTATAACACAATGACCAGAAAACAACCCTCAGGCATAGAAATGTAGATGTTCATATGAGACGTCTCAAACTTGCCTAGGTGAATATTCAGATGATATGTGCAGGGCGTCCCAGTGTCAACAACAGTGCACAACTTTCAGTACTCAGATTCACTCATGTCTTGTATTAACTCCACTCCAGTTTGTAAATCATTCTTCAAGATGGTAGTTAGCTACGGTTTCTAAAATAATGATAATAAAATTTAAAAATACTTAGAAGAGGAAGATTAGAGGGACAGGTATTGATGAAATTGATGCCGGAGTCATAACTGATTTTGTACATTTCTCTCCTGCACTCTCCTGCATTTCTCTCCATTCTACACTTCTCTGACCCTCTATCAGTACTTCTGCTGGTATAATTTGCTTGCCCACTGGAGTCATCCAGATATCCAAGCCTGAAGGTGGAGCCTGTGCCCTTGTCAGGGAGTATTTGCTGCAACTGTTCATTCACAGATACCACAGAGCATGTGAGTATCAAGAATCACCTCAATAATTCTCTTAAAGTTTTGACAATCTCCCCCATCTTAATTATTTAGTAGCAATCCTCTGCCCTTATGATAAACAGAATCAGTTACACCTGGCAGTAGGGTAACTACCTTTCTCTCTAGCTGGTTTACTATCAAGAGATGTCAAGATGGCCAGAATACTGCTATAGCTTTAGGTTTATTAGAAACCTGACCAGGTCTTTTGCCATAGGTATTATTCCATGGTGATTAGTCTCTAGACTGATAGAGGCCAATGTTGTAGATTTAGGAAGCATCCATTTCCCAAATGATTCACTGGAAATGATGGTAAGAAGGGCCAATGCTACTGACACTCTTTGCTTTCCAGATCCATGTATTTAGCTCTGAGGGAAGGGATACAGCCACACTTAAAGTCTCTCGGTTCAAAATATATATAACATCTTGAAAATGAGCACTCAAGTCTACAGAATATCATTCACAAGCTGGCACCCTAACTACATCTTCAAGAAAGATTCTAATATTCTAACAAACCAGTAGCATCCAGAAACAGATGATAGTACCAGGCAATCCCATTGTCGTGTGTCAATTCTAGCACTTTCTTACTATTAAATGGGCCCCTTGGTCCAGGGCTATGCAACACACGATCCCATAAAGGTATACCTGATACTTCATATACTTTTAACTAGTGGTATTTGCTGAAGCACTGCAGTCAGTAATGTCAAAGTCATACCTTGAATAAATATTATTATAATTCTAGTAGGGATGGATTATGTTCTTTCTAAGATATGAGAAGCTTGAAACAATCAAGTTCAGGCAGCTGAATTGTATCATACTGAAGAAACAGCATTAGTCCCAGATGCACATTGATTGAGCAAGTATTCACCAGTGGCAGTCAGATTTAGAAGAAGAAATAACCAGACTTAGGTTTCTGGGCACATTCTATCTCTGTTTCAATAGCTGCCCTTCTCAAAGGGCCACTGCACAAGGATTGGGATGACCCCAAAAGAGGAGCTAGATGACCAGGGATGACCAGTGTGAGCAAGTCATTTGTCCATATTGTTGGACACTTTTCTGAGAATTTATAAAAGACAAAAAAAAAAAAAAAAAAATCTGCACACTTTGTCATTGTCTTTGATCTTCCCACCACAGTCCTTCCAGGCCTCTAAGCCAAGCATCTGCAGTGATCATGTTGTAAACATTAAAACCAATGTTATAATAACACTTATAATTGTGTTAGGTGGACTTGGGTATTAAAATGTACATGTGTATGTTTGTTGAGAAAGTGTAGCATAGAGCTAAATTTTCACATAGCATAGACAGGATTCAATTGATGAGACCTTTGAAATATAGAGTAAAATGTTTTTAAAATAAAGATGTTTTTGTTTAAAAATCTAAAATACTGATAATTGTTGCCTAAAAGATGTGGAAAGTTGGGGAGAGATAACTGTTTATACTGAAATACAGCTAATTGCTTTAAAAATTACACACATAATTGTGAAGCAGACCTATATGGGATAATACGGTTTTTTTCCAGACACTAAGAAACATAGCTGTGTGTGGGGAAATGTGTGCATATCTAGACAGACAGATAAATCAATAGATATGGAATATTTTAAATGAGAGAGGGGAATCTACTTTATAATTTATATTTTTTGTATTGTGTGATTTTCAAAATCAGTATAAATTGCTTTTGTAATTAAAAAGTAATACAAAATATTTTTAAATTCTGCATAAATGTCCAAACTTTAAAGTATTTTAAATATTTTAAAATACTGAAATAGAGTCAGTAATGCAATTGTACACATGAACCATAGAGGAAAAATAAATCACAAAGCAACCAGTTTCACCTGCTCATACATTCAGTATTTTTTGAATCTTAGAAACCATAATGAACTGAAGGAATGTAGTCCTTTGTTGCCACGTCTGCTGTCTTTCCTGGCTTCTTGGTGAGCATGATTGCATGACTTTAATCATTCCTGATACCGCATTGCTTATTCTTTGTTTGAGCATACAATTTATACTTCATGATGATTAAAAATGTTATATTGCACATACTCCACATTTCATTAATTTATCCTTAGATACCTGAATGCTAGAAGTAATGAAAATTCTGATGAGTTCTACCTGAAAATGTAAAATGAGATTTCTCTTAGCAGTCTGAACTGAAGTTGGTGGTTGTGAATGGCAGCTTTTTTGATAATTTTATCAAGAAGTAACAAATAATAGTCTGAACTTAGTAAAAAATCATACATCATAGTGTTTCATTTTTTTGAAGAATTGTTGAAGCTGTCTCAGAGCTCAGCAGCATACATCACTGAACTGAGAAAATTAGTGACCGGAAAGATTAAATGGACAAAGAAACTGGGAAGTGCTCTCAGCATCCTAATGGTGTTTAAGTACCATTTAAAACATCACCTTAGGTGCCTGAAAGGAAGCATTGATATAGTTACCATCTATATTAGTTATCTCTCACTGCATAACAAATTACCACAACCTTAGTGTCTTAAAACAACATGCATATGTCACCTCAGTTTCTGTTGTTCAGAAATTTGGACATGGATTGGTGATTCTTCTGCTTCAGGGTCTCTCAAGAGGCTTAATCAAAGTGTTGACCAGGGCCAATATTTTATCTGAGAGTTTGACAGGGGCAAAGGCCTACTTCCAAGCTCACTTACATGGATTTTGACAGGAGTTAGTTCATTTTTGGGTTGTTGGATTCCTTGTTGGTGGGAGGTCATCCTCAGGTCCGTTCCACATGAGCCTCCCCAGTGTGACAACGTACTTGGGAGGAAATCTGCTAGTAAAATGAAAGCCATAGTGTGGAATGTAATCACAGAAATGGTATATCATCACCTTTGCCATATTCTTTGGTTAGGAGTAAACCTTATATCCTGAAAAATTCATTTAAAATTCATTCATGTTTTTGTCTGAATCAGTAGCTCATTTCATTTTATTGATGAGTGATATTCCATTGTGTCTATGACTTATACACTTCTTGCTGCTATGAGTAGTCCAAGAAAACAGAACCATAATCCGGGACTTGGAAATAGGTACCTCAACTCTGAGCATAAACACTGCAATAAACCCCTTGTAGGTGATATGATACAAACAATCCATATGTGAAGATGGTTATCACCTGTTGTTGCATAGCAGAAGCAGTGGGTGAAGGCAAGGTATAGGAAAATCAAGTAACTGCTGCATGCAACCTATATAGCAGAAATTGTGACTACAAAGATTTTAGAATGGTCTGGCTACTTCTGAAAACATTAGAGAGCTTTACAAAATTAAATGATAAGCCTAGGGTTTTGAATTCTCAGCTAAAAGAGTGATAGAGATACAGAGGACTTTATGCAGACAGTAAAACAATATTTTACTTTCTGTATTTTCGAGGAATATGTACCTGAGTACCAGGCCCCAATCTGATTGTGTTAATTGCTGAATTGCAAATCAAGTTTGATACGTAAACCTGCCAGATTTCCTAAACTGAGGTCATGGCATTCATGGGATAAGCTAGGGTACCACAGGCTAAGTTTGAGGACATGAATGCAGATAAGATGAATAGAAGATCTTTGAAACACAAATCACTCATCCTTATGGCCTCCAGGCCTATAAAGTAAGTCTGATTCCTGGGGAAGAATTATAAAATCTTATGCAGAAAGAGATTGCCTATATGATTTGCAATATCTTGCAAGTGTTAATAGCATCAACCTTGTGAGCATGTGAGGGAGTATATTTTAGGAGTGTTATGCTGGAGGATAAGGTTGAATTTGAGTGAAATTATCTATACATAGTTAATTATATTTAAGGATTTAATGTACTAGCTCAGGCAGCTGGAAATAGCCCTAACAATTTGCTTTAATAAGTGAAGTCTGCATTTAACAACGTTATATCTACTTTAAGTGATGTAAGATGCCAGAACTCACTCAGTCTAATGCAGAGAAAGAAATTTGGGGCTGCAAATGGTGTGTTTGATTTATTATATAAAATTTACTTGCCTTTCACCCATAGGTGTTTAAAAACAGAGCAGAGGACCCTCCTTTCTTCAAGGTATTACAAAATATATTAGTGATGTAGGTACCAGCATTTTTCTAAAGCTCTTTGGATTGGGAATAATGATAGGATCTGTTACCACTGAAATGGGTACTTCTTTTCAACAGAAATGATGGCAACTGGAGTGGCAGAGGTCAGATAACTGTGCTTAAATATCGGAGACAACATATATTAAATTACTGTTAATACTTTATTCCCAGAGGGATTGGATAAATTAGCAGGAATATACAAGATGTGAAAGATACAGGGGTGGTGATTCTTACTGGATCTCCATTTAGCTGACATGTTTGGCTGGTGCAAAAGCCACATGGATTATGTTATTTAAAATTTAAGTAGATGATAATTCTAAATACAGCTGTTCTTTTACGTTTTGTCCTTTGATGTTATAACTCTCTCTCTAGAAAGTGGCGGCAATCATATTTTTCTCCAAAACAACTAACAGGGATAAGGAGAAGCAATTTATTTTCACCAGGTAGGAACAAAAGTACATGTTCCCTGTCCTACCTCAGGACTACATCAGCTTTCATGCTCTCTATAGTAAAATAATTGTAAGGAAAATTAATCATATGAATATTCTACAGAGTAGCATGCTATTTCATGCTATTAATGATAATCCCAAATGGCAAGAACTGGTAAGCGGAAAATAGCTAGTAATCAGATACCCTAGTAAAATATATTCATGCTAGTGATTAGAGATAAACCTAATGAAAACTAGGGGTCTTGTCAGAATACTAAAGCTTCTAGAGGTCCAACAATTTTGAGCATGTTAGTAAATCCTCTCCACAGTGAGTAACACTTTGCACTGTCTATCACTAAGAAAGTGACACAATTCATCTTGGGCCTCTTCAGGTTTTAGAGGCAACATAAACCACATTGGGTTTTCTGTTCTGACCCATTATCAATTAACTCACTAAGCTGAAAATTTTTGAGTAGAGCCCAGAGAAAAATTAGGCTTTGCAGCAGGTTCAGGCTGAAATGAAAGTCTCCAGCAAATTAGACCTCACAAACCAGCAGATACAATGGTGCCCATAGTGCCAATCAAAAATAAGGGATGTTTTATAGATCCTCTGGTTAGCCCCACTGCAATAATAACAGCACAGATTGCGAGGATCTTACAGCACAGTAATGCCCTCCTCTAGTGACAACAATAGTCATGTGTTGCCTAATGATGGAAGTACATCACAGAGGGTACTTACACAAACCTAGATGGTAAAGCTTACTACCCTTCAGGCTAAAGGGTATAGCCTGTTGCTCCTAGGCTACAAATTTGTACAGCATGTTACCATACTGAATACTGTAGGCAATTGTAACACAATGGTATTTGTGTTTCTAAACATATACACATCTAAGCACAGAAAAGGAACAGTAAAAATGCAGTATTATAATCTTGTGGGACTACTGTCATATATGCAGGCTGTTGTTGACCAAAACATGGTCAACATGACTGTATTGTCTTTTACAAAAGCAATTCTTGTTTTTCTACTGAGCCCTAAAAGGGCAGTTATATCCAAACATATACAACATATACTCATCACTGTGACACTTGAACTGACATTATGAATCAGTGAAATTTGATCCACTGAGCCATAAAATTGATTTATAGTATGAGTTTTCTGCTACAGAATTAGAAGAGGAAGGAACATATTTAGAAAATGTGATATTCTCTGGCATATCTCTTACCACTTCCATGACCAAGTTTAGTCTGGTTATACAGAAACCTCATAAATCAAGGATCACTAAGGACTCAGATTCTTCAAAAGGAAGGTTTGGATCATCTCATCAGGTAAAGGAAGCTGATCAATTTTGGTGCTGGCTGTGTGCAAGGTGGTGGAAGTATACCTAATAAGTGTTAGCTATGGCCAGCACAGTTAAGACAACTATAGTAGCTAGGAAGACTTTTTTTATTTGTATATTAGCCAATATTTTATTTTTGTTATTCCTCATTGAATTATTTTTAATATGTTCATTTCTCCTGAGGTGTGATGCTCAACTATACACTTTGGATTTGATTGAGGGAAGGTGGAGTTTGTATATCACATTGGTTTGAATAAAATGAATGACTAATGAGAGTTTGGCTTTACTCTTCTTGGAGAAAAGACAAAATTATTTTTGTATAAGTATATGACTAAAGTTAAGTATAAGAATAAAAAATTTAAAAAAGAGAAATAATTTGTGCAATACAGTCACAATTCCTCAGTCTCACCTCATTTTTGGGTGGCACACTAAGGTAAGAGGTTATCTGAATATCAGAGTAGTATCTGTTGATTATTAACAATAATTTTTTCACTGACAAAAACTCTGTTTTGTTCACTATTATAGGTATCTTAATTGCACTCCTAAATGATTTTAAATTTTAAATTTCATTTATTCTGTTTATATAGTGTTGATATAATGGTCTCTTGATGTATTATAGTCTATTTATTATCAATATTTCTATTTTTGCATTTCTCAGTCATATATATTTTGCATTTTTATAATCATAATTAGTATATAAAATTATCAAAACCTGTAAAATTTAATAAAACCTAACCATCAAACATATTTTATTAGTGTCTTAAGTAATTTTTTATTTGCTAGGTCCATGGAAAAATATTTCAAGCATCATTGATTATAGAAATCTGCTTTAATATTAGAATTTAAAGGAGCTAGTTAATATTTTTTCATTTAAATGTATTTATTTAATTAAATTTAATAAAGGATATGTTGATAGAAGTGACGATGAGATACTAGGTAAAAATATTTACCTTCTTTTAAACTTCATGATTAAAAGCAATGAAGAGAGGTTTATTTGCAAGTGGATAGTGCTGAGTGTTCTCAACATGAACAAGAAAGCTGGGACTTTGATATATAAATAATCTGTGGCATATTCAAAAAATGTTTAACTCCTCTTTGCATGGCATTTTGGCTCAAAATGCCATACTGCTCATGAATACTATTTAGACACCACACGTTATAATCAGAAATAAATGACGGCGATGGTCCCGGATTCTAGAGACGGTAGTTAATCTCTGGTTTTATATCGTAAAGTGATGTAACAGATACAGTGCGCTTGACATTTAAATCATCTAAAGATAATTCCGAAAATGTTTGGTATGAAATTTTACAGCCTAGTAGAATTCTCAAATTTTTTTTTTAGGAAATGAGAGGTTTCAGAGATCAAAGCTGTAGCAGCATACATGGGAGCCAATCTATTATCAACAGGAATGTCATCACTCAGAATCACTTTATGCCTTGTCACTTCTCCTGACATTCTTTTCGAAGCTAACAGTAGCAGGGAGCTGCAGAGCTGACATTTATGCTTTTGTCATGATGAGTAGTCCTACTAAAGCAAGCTGCCAAAATGCAAAAAAAAAAAAAAAAAAAAAAAATCAAAACATTTTCATGTTAACTAGTTAACTAGTAAGAAAATCTAATAAAGTCTAATTACTGAAATCTATTGGAAAAAAAGTCTACATCCTCAAGAACCATGTAATTTGAGAAATAACCAGAGTTTCATGCCATGCTGATAGATATTCATGGAAATTAACATTTTAAATCTTAAAATAGTTTAAATAATCCCCGTTATAACATTCGATTTCACTTATATTTTCAAACTGCTTAGACCGCTTAAAGTGAAGTAAGGTGTATTATCCTCCTATAGAGAATAATACTTATTTAGTGAAGATTTTTCGTCCCATTTTAAAATAGAACATGTTCATATATTAATATTCTCTGACATCATAGGATATCTGCCTTGCAAATACGAGCCAAAATGTGCGTATTTTGAAAGAATAAATGATAAAATGTTATATGAAACAATATAATAGCATGTGTGCTTTATTTATTGTATTCCTCTAAGTCTAATTTGTTATATCATCTTTCTATGACTTATTCTCCACTCTTTTGAAATGCTACACTTGCAACATTTTTGCAAATGCCTCCCAGGAAGAAAAGTGCTCTATTACATAATTAACTGTAAGATCATTTATGTAATGTGGAGAAATATGAGGTAATTATGATTCTCATTACAAATACTACCCCACATATAATATATCTTCATGATTTAGAAGTATATCTGCAGGGTGAAGTCTAATTGCACATTATTTTCTTGGGTTAAATTATGGGAAAAAAAAGATTTCCCCACTCATATAAATGCTTCCTTTTATCCATATAGTAAGCAAAACTTTAACTTTCTACAGTACTTTGTCAAATCCTTATATTTTAACCTACAAGTGGCTATTTATTAATTCAAAATTCTATGTCTCCGATGCTGGAAATTTTGGTGAACATTGTATTATCTGAATGCAGCAGGTACATTTGGTTGTGAGATCTCTTCCAAATAACTATTTAGTCATCTTGTATAGATAAGATTCAACTTATGGGTCAGGCTAGCCAGCTTTGCTATTTTCTAAAAAATTACATGAGCCTTTATGGTTGACACATTATATAAAACGATTACTTTGCTTAAGAGCAGAGTTTCTCTGTCAGAAATATAAAGAACTCATTCTTTCTTTTTCATGAGTAGAAGCAGTAGTATGGACAAGAGATATTTAAAGCGATTGCTTTTTTAACATTACCTCTCTGCCAGTTTGGAATAATTTTGTCTTACCATAGCATGTTATCAAGGTAATTATAATTTTCATTACAAATACAGCTAAAGCATTAGACTAAAATGAATGGGTGACTCAAACTTATTAGCAAAATAATCCTCAATAGTTTTTTAAAAGTGTGATATATTATCCTAAGATCCATATTTAACACATTGGCTACCATACTGGAAAAAAGTTTTTCCTTGGGTTCACAGTGTTTTCTTATGAAAATGCAATAAAAACTTCAAAAACAAAATGATCCTTTCTAATTTCATGCAAAATTTGTTATTTTTTATTGTTTTGTGTGAGTTATATGCAAAGCAATCCACGTTTTTAGAATTAAATGGACAATATTAATTGTAACAATAAGAACATCAACGAGCAAAATTTTCATGATCCAACTGCAGGGTTTTGCTTCATGAGGCCCTGGGCTCAAAACGAGGGTGAGTTAAATACAACTCTTATGGCAGTTAATGTGTTAATCATGATATATTAGGAGTATAATCATTAATGAGTAATTTAACACACTGAAAATGTTTATCATGCCATTTATTTGAATAGCATCATCAGTGTTATCTTCCAACTCAGTGCCTGGAATTGGGGTACATAATAGACAAGAAATCATCACTAAATAGATACAATAAGCTAGAGATACCAGCAGAATAGGTATTTCATATACATTATCCTACTTACTGTTCATAAATATTGCCTTCCAACTATGATATTTTTCTAACTATACAATTAGGGAAAAGAGCTCAAAGAGATTTAGTAAACCTTACTGTAAGGTTTTCGGTGGCGGAGAGACCAGCAGACACAAGTTATCGCCAAACAAGTGGCTTTATTAAAGCACTCCTGGGCGAGGTTCACAGGTCCTAAGGTCAGGGCCTGAGAAGTCGCGCAGCCCAGGACTAAGGCAGGGTTTTTATATGTGGGGTGAAGGGGGTCTTGGAACATTTAGGTGGGATGTGGTCGTTTGAAGCCTGGGGACTTAGTCTGCAGCAGCTGGGTCAGGCAGGAAGCCAAGCTGGGTGCTCAGTCAGTGTAGCTGTTTTTTGCCACTCATAACAGGATGTGGTCTGGCCCCTGCTGCAAGCCAACAGAGAAGGGGCCCGGGGGCTGTCGTTGCTGGGCCTGTGGGGGTCTGTTGGCCAGCCTTACACTTACAAAGTTAGTATGTGGTAACGCTGATATTGAAGCCTAGAATTTCTAATGCTTTATTTTTCTCAATTCTGCTAATGTGATAATCATTTGTATGCACTGGCTTAAACACCATAGCATGCACTTTAGATGCAATTTATTCTTTTGGAGTAGAAGACTTTAATACACAGTTGCCAAATCTCAAAATTGTGTGCCCCAGTTGGACAACAATAAACCTAACAATATTGTTCACCCTATGTGTCATTGGATATAAAGGTCATAAAAAAATCTGTTGGTAAAATATGAGGAGGGACAGCTGTTCTCATATTCAAATTTATATGCATTCTCCCTTTATCTTTGTTGTATGTGTTTGACATGCTCTTGACAGTGCTACTTATGTACATTATGAAGTATCCAAATCCACTCATGGATTTGCTTAATCTGCAGACAATTAGCTTCTTTGCATATTGGCTTTGAACGATGTGAACTTTGGTGATTGATATGTAAGGACTGACCATAATCAATATGCATCAGAAATTAAGTAGTTTATCCCATTCAGATTCCTTGGAAATATATACTTGAAAGTTACCTTCCGTTTGTTTAAAATTGTTGAAGAAGCACTGCTCATTACGATAAATTATCATGCAGTAGGTCTCATGGAGAAAAGGAATTTCATAAAACTGTATATCTTGAATGATCTGTATTCTTTTTTCTTTTCTGATATTAAGAATTTATATACGCTTTCTTTTTTTTTGAGCTTAAAGTACCCACATTTGTATTTGAATTTTATGCCATTCACTATAATTGTTTTAACTGTGAATCACCTGTTCATTGAAAAAAAATACTGAGTGTATTATATGCCAGTCACTTCTCTAAGCATGAATAATATAACAGTAAATAAAACGATCCTAATAACTTCCTTCATGAAGCTTACATTCTAGTAAGACAGATAATAATAATAATTTTTAAAAAGATAAATAAAGGAGAAAACATAAACAAGAAAGGATAAATAGGAAGTTTCAAACTATAGGGATTGATTGCATGAAATATCCAATAGAATAGCCACAGAGATGAACCTTAATAAAAGACAATGAGTAAAAACACAAAGGAGCATAATACTGTATTTATATACACAATGTATAGTTCTTTTCATTAAAGAAATGAAAGAGATTATTGTAAGCATTTTTTATCAGTTTGTCTCACACCTTTATCCACCTCTACAAATCAGCTCCTACTTCATCTTGCTTTTTAATCTAATGCAATCATTTTTATTTACCTAATAACACTTCAATCTCTTTAATCAATACGAGGCTTTTCAGATTTTGAATTCTTCTTCTATCAGTTTGAATACTTTCTGTATTTCAAGAAATTTGTCCACTGTATCTAAGCTGTTAAAATCATTCACATAAATTTGGGTATAATGCTCCCTTTTCATCCTTTTACTATCTGTTGGATCTATAATGATAATCTTTGTTTTTAATTTCAGTAATTTGCTTATTTTCTATTTTTTTATTTTGCAACCTTGGTAAATGTTTTTCAAATAATTGATCTTTAAACAATTTGTTTTGCTGATTTTTCTCTATTTTGGTTATTATCTTTATTATTTATTATTATTTATTTTATATTTAATTTTCTCTGATTTTTCTAAGTTCTTAAGGAAGAATCTTAGATAATTATATCCCTTTTATTATAACAATTAACAATACGATTATCCCTTTAAACACTTCTTTACGCACATCCCCAAAATATTGATAGGTTGTGTTTTCCTTATCGTTCTGTTCAAAATACTTGCTAATATCACTTACATTTTTTTTTTTTTTATTTTTATTTTTTTGAGACAGAGTCTCACTCTCTTGCCTGGGGCGAGTGCCGTGGCGTCAGCCTAGCTCACAGCAACCTCAAACTCCTGGGCTCGAGCAATCCTACTGTCTCAGCCTCCCGAGTAGCTGGGACTACAGGCATGCACCACCATGCCCGGCTAATTTTTTCTATATATATTTTTAGCTGTCCAATTAACTTCTTTCTATTTTTGGTAGAGACGGGGTCTCCCTCTTGCTCAGGCCGGTCTTGAACTCCTGAGCTCAGAACAATCCGCCCGTCTCGGCCTCCCAGAGTGCTAGGATTACAGGCGTGAGCCACCGCGCCCGGCCCTATCACTTACATTTTAACATTCACTTCATTGGTTATTTAAGACTATGTTAACTTATAAATATTTACCAATTTTTCAGATACAATTTTGCTATTGATTTTTAATATAATTCTTTTCACTCAGACAATAGTCTCCAATGATTTCTATAATTTTATGTTTATTGGCTTCTTTTATGAATAAGTACTGGTCTAATATGGTGAATGTCATCTATACAATTAAAAACAAATGTTTATTTTGGTATTCTTGGGTGGAGTGTTCTGTGTATGTTAATTAGGTCAAGTTGATGTCTTTTACAGAGTGTTATTTTCTAAATATTTTATTTATCTATCAATTTCCAAGAGAAAATTATCGAAGTTTCTGAATACATTTTGGATTTTTCTATTTCTATTTTGGTTGAGTTTCTGTCATTTTTAAGTTCTGTTACTAAAAGCATACACATTTAGTATTTTTATGATATTTTCGTTGTTTAATTTACTGATTTATTGTTATGAAATGTCCCATTATTTCCATGATAACATTCTTTTAAATTCTACTTAAATTTATATTCATATAGAAAAATCCAGATTTTAAGGTTAGTGTTTGAATAATAGAACTTTTTCATTCATTTGATTTAGTATATACATGAATCTTACTCTTTTGTCCAGTCTTATAATCTCTGAATTGCTATGTTTTATCCATTTATATTAAATTAATAATGATATGATTAGGTTTATGCTTACCATATTAGATTTCGTTATGTTCTTTAAAGAATATTGACTTTTATTTTGGAAAGCAAATAATTTACTTATGGGTCAGATTGACTTTCAAAGTTTAATTTCAAATCTTTGGACCAAATCAGAATATACTTTGGAATTTTATTCGTACTCACAAGGTGAGTAGTTTTTGAGGTATCTATTAAATGTCCCTCATGTTTAATCAAGTTTCTCTACTCTGGTGGAGACTTGAATATTTCCAGCAGTTAAAACTTTCTTATAGGTGTCCATTTTCTGGTTTTTAACATGAATAAGTAAAGCATGCAAGGTTATCCTGGTTTTGGTCTCATGATTCATCTTTCCCTGTGATAGCATGCATCTATTTTGTATAACTTAGACATTCTCTACTGTAATCCTACCAAGAACTTGATGTTTTTTGTTTATACTATTTTCTTTTGTTTTATATTTGCTCTATGTTCTTCTACTTGTAATTACATGCAGACTTCCTTCATTTTAACAAGTGTTGGTGAGGATGTGGAGAAAAGGGACCACTTGCACACTGTTGGTGGGAATGTACAGCCATTCTGGAAAACAATATGGTGCTTCTTTAGAAAATTAAAATAGAACTACCATATGATCTAGCAATCTTACTTCTAGGTATATATTCAAAAAAGTAAAATCTCTATCTTGAATAGGTATGTGCACTCTCATATTCACTGCAGCATTATTTACAATATAGAAACAACATAATTGTCCATCAATGTATGAGTAGATAAAGAAAATATCGTATAATACACAATGGTACATTATTCAGCTTAGAAAAAGAGAGAAAATCCTACCATTTGCGACAACATGTATGAACTTGGAGAACTTTGTGCCACATGAAATAAGTCAGATAGAGAAAGACCAGTATAACATGATTTATCTTATATGCGGAATCTAAAAATATTGACCTCATTGTAACAGAGTAAAATAATGTTAACCAAAAGCTGGGGTGGGGAAATGTGTACAAATGTGTATCTTTGGTCAAAAGATACAAACTTTCAGTTATAAGGTGAATTAGTTCTCAAGACCTAATGTATAGCGTGATAAGTATAGTTAATAACAATTAATTGTATGAGGGAGTAGAACTCAGTGTTCTGACCATACACACATGAAAAAAGTAAATAGGTGAGGTTATGAATGTGTTAGCTTGATTGTAATATTCATCTCCTAAAGTACACATATATCAAAATAAGAATTGTACATCTTAAATGTATAGAATTTGTAATTGTCAAACATACATCAATAGTGGAAAAAAAGACATCCTTTGAATAAATTACACTTATTGCCTGATCCCCATTAGCTCTAAACTAACCCATAAGCTTTACACTAACCAGTGTGACTTTGTATTTTGAAGAAAAATCATTATATCAGAGCAGTTTTTAAAATGTTCTAAGATTGGTTCATATCTGTTTCCCTAGAACCCTGTTACCATGGTAACAATCTGTTGCTTCATTGAGAGAAAGTTAGGAATAAGAGCTAAAATATCTGCATTTTTTTGGTATAATAGGAATTTTTTCTGCTAATCATGTGACTTCCCATGCTTTTAAGAGGTGCTAGATCTGTGAACTTATTCATGTTTGCAAATTGGAAGAGGGACCATTAATGTTCAAGGTGTCCAAGGCTATATCTCTGCTTTAAAAACCTCTAGCTTATTCTATATAAATCAAATTGTCCCTTAGTTATTTACCCAATTATTATAGTTATAGGAACCCAAATATCATTTAACCACAGGCATAAATTTCTGTTATTTAAACTTGAGGTCGAATTTATCTCTGGAAATTATAAGCTACAATTTGACTTCTTCAAATTTGATAGCACGTCATTTCCAATAAAATCAAGGAGGAGATATCAATGGTAGTATCTCCTACATTGTTCCAGCCTTCAGGACATAGAAATTTCAATACTTAATCAAGCATGCTAGTACTTTCCTCATCAATTTTCTCAATAGCATAATCCAGGTCATCTTTGGGAATGCACCTAAGGGTGTATGAGAGAATCATGTAAGTCCCCTCCAACATTCTTATATGTAAGGCATTTCATCCATTTGTCTACAGCTGAATAGGTAATGGTTGATACCTGAACTTCACTAGAGAAGTCCACAATGGAGTCCATGTTTTAGTCAATGAAGCTGGTACAAATAATATATTAATTTAGCATTTTTGGCAGCTGAACTCATGCAACTGATAAAGCAGCCACATCTAAAATTATATCTCTCCCTTCTCATTCCTTCATCCTGACTTCTGAAAATTGGCGGTGATATTAATAACTATGTTAAAAGGTTATTTTAAAAACTGGATAAATTCATATTTATGAAGTTTGTAAAAGAGTATGCATCATACCAAAGCAATTGTAAGCAAAAAGAACAAATTTGGAGGCATCACATTACCAAACTTTAAACTATACTACAAGGCTGTAGTAACCAAAACAGCATGATATTGGTACAAAAATAGAGACACAGAACAATGGAAAAGAACAGAGAACACGGATGTAAAAACAATCTAATTACAACCAACTGATCTTTGACAAAACAAACAACAATATACACTGGAGAAAAGAAGCCTTATTCAATAAACGGTGCTGGGAGAATTGAATAGCAACAAGCAGAAGAATGAAACAGGATCAATATCTCTCACCACTCACAAAAATTAATTCAAGATGGATAAAGGACTTAAACCTAAGACAGGAAACCATAAAAAATTCTAGAGGAAAATGTAGAAAACCTCTTCTAATATTGGCCTAGGCAAAGAATTTATGAGTAAGACCCCGATGGCAATCATAGCAACAACAAAAACTAATAAATTGGATTTGATTAAACTAAAAAGCTTCTTCACAGCTAACGAAACAATTGACAAAGCAAATAGCCTGCAGAATGGGACAAAATGTTCACAAGCTGCACATCCGATACAGGGCTAATATCCAGAATTTACAAAAAATTCAAGAAAATCAGCAAGAAAAAAACCAAATAGCACTTTAAAAAGTGGGCAAAAGTATGAAAAGAAGTTTCTCAAAAGAAGAAAGACAAATGGCCAATAAACATATGAATAAATGCTCAATGTCACTAATCATCAGGGAAATACAAATTAAAACCACAATCAGTTATCACCTTAATCCAGTTAGAATAGCTTTTATTAAAATGTCTGAAAATGATAGATGCTGGTGTGGATGCAGAGAGAAAGTAATGCTTATACACTGTTGGTGGGACTGCAAATTAGTACAACCTCTATGGAAAACAGCATGGAGATTACTCAAAGAATCAAAATTAGACCTACCATTTGATCCAGCAATCCCACTATTGGGTATCTATCCAAAGGAAAAGAAGACTTTTCATCAAAAATACGCCTGCACTGAAATGTTTATAGCAGCATAATTCACAATTGCAAAGATGTGAAATCAGCTCAAGTGCCCATCAATGCAAGAGTGGATTAATAAAATGTGGTGTATGTATACCATGGAGTTTTATTCAGCCATAAAAAGATGAATTAATACCTTTTGCAACAATCTGGGTGGAACTGGAGACCATTATCCTAAGTGGAGTATCTCAAGAATGGAAAAACAAACACTACATGTACTCACTATTACATTGAACCTAACCGATGAGCACACATGTGCACAGAGGGAAGTAAAACTCAGTGGAAATCACCAGAGGGAGGGTAGAGGGGCAAAAATCTACTTAATGGGTGATGGGCACACCTATACCTGGGACTCAAGCATTAGAAAAGTGATCCATGTAATCAAAAACTTTTATAGCCCCTTAATATTTTGAAATTTAAAAAATAAAGAAAATTTAAAAATAAAAATTAAAAAAAAGTATACATCATACCCTTTCTATGTGATTGTTTGCTGAACAAAAATTTATAGAGTATATAAGAGCCTCGGGGTATTCAACTTTCTTTTTTTCTTTGTCCTTTTGAGCTTGCATTTTTCTAGATGGTTTTCTAAGTCTGTCTTTCAATTAAACATATCCACAGTTAAGAAAAATTTAGCCTAACGCTCTTCCCGTCATAAAGATTATGGAAGTATCATTCCTTTATTCATTTATTTTTTTCTTATAACTAAATACTATGAGCCTATAACAAAGTTATATGCAAATACAATATATTGTTTTTTAAAAATTTCTAGATGAGTAAGAACAATCTAGAATGTAATGTGATAAACATTAAAAAATGTTATAAACCAAAAACAACCAAAAAAAAAAAAAGAATACAATACTTTTTGTCTTTGAACAAAATATCAAGAACTGATTTATACTGAATCCAACATTTATTTTATATCTTAAATGATAAATAAGATATTAAATGACAAGACTAGGACAATTTGATGTGACCAGTGCAGTTTGTGTAAGAATATACAGAAATTGTAGAGCTGGATTCCTCAAATACATAAATATTTCTCAAGTACTGCTTTACGCAAACCAATCTTTTCTCACACGCTAGAATATAAGCAGCTACAAGTAACTGAAACTAAACTTTCAGCAGACTAAACAGACAGAAGTTTAATTGTTTTATCTCAAATTACAACTTGGGTGTCGGGAGGCTGGAATTTGTTGCTGTCACAAATTTCCTTAATCAGCCGATTTCTTTCTGTCTTTCTACTTGAGCAATCTTAGCATGTTGCCCTTTTTCTTCATTATGTTGTCTTGTGAATGTACTAATGTCCCCTGCACAGATTTCAATTCTAAGAAAAGACAGAAAAAAACAAACATAAAAACAGTAATAGACAGAAATATAACCTTTTATAAAATACGATTATCAGTAAAAACTATTTTTTATTCCCCTCTGCTTTGGGTTTAGAATGATCAGTGCTGCCCCAGCCCTAAGTTACCTTACAAATATTTTCCCAAAATTATTCATCAGCATTCCACCTCAGCATTCCACCTCATTGGTTAAAACACAATAGCCATGCTTCCCTGCAAGTGGCCTGAGTAAGTCATTATTTACTTAACTGCAAGGAGCCTGGGTAAATCATTACTTAACTGGGCACATTAATGCTACGAAAAGGATTGGAAGAAAGGGCAATGGATATTGGATAAGAATTGCCATGCTATGCTCTAATTTTTGCTAACAAATCTATGAGCATGCTAAAAATACTGAAAGTTATTTTCTTTCATATAACCATTTCCTTGTCTTTTAATGAACACTTCCTTTTAACTTCATGGCTCTACTCTCAATTATAGATTACAGCAGTTTGCTTAATATGCGCGACTCACCACTCTGTAATTCAGGAGATTCATGTTGAATCTCTTAACATAGACAAATGATACTGGCAAATTTTCCATCCTTCAGCTCAGTGTGCATTATAAATGACAGGCTATAAATTTCAGACAACAGAAATTCAAATTGAATTCAGTCATTTAAATATACTTATCTGTGCCATAAAATCTCCATTCTATATTTACATATATTTTGTTAATTAAATCTGTGATATGTGTAATCATATTACACATTGTTTTTGAGCTATTTCTTTGAATAATGAAGAATAAGACTAAACTTTTATTGACCTTCTCATCTAATGTCTTTGTGTTTCTCAATAAACTTTTTATATTTGTCAATAATAAGAATAATCTTTTAATAAAAATATCCACAAGCTTTTATATAACTCTATATTCTTTTTATGTTTTCAGCATTAGAAATATATATGAAACACTTGCAAATAATATGCCTCTATTATTATATGCCAAAATTTCATGTATCTTAAAACCATAAACAAAATAAAAATAATGAGATTTCCATGTATGCTATTACTTCACACAATATATATTAATAAAGAAAATTACCAATATTAGAAAGAATGAAAGTTTTTTAAATAGTCTTAATTCTAATATTGAATTTTTAATTGCTTTATTGTCAAATATATAACCATTGTTTTCCCCGTGCCATGATCTGACCAAGAGAATGTATGTAAGTATAGAAGCTGAGGTCTTTATTTGCTTTTTGCTTAATGTGTTCTCAGTAATTTTTTCTTGAAATAACTCTTTTACATTAATATAAAAATAATATAATAACATAATCTGTATATCCCTGTTGTTAGACACAGGTAAACTGCAATTTTTCAGGCAACTGTGAAATCTCCAAGAAAATAAATACATAAATCTCCTATCAATGTTTAGTAAAGAACTAAAGTTATGTTTATAGAAAGATAGATGATAGAGAAACAGATACAGCTATCAATATATATAGTTATAGATAGATACAGATATATACATTTATTAAGTATCTTGTGTTGCTAATACTTGTAATTTAATAAGCTGGAGGTTTTTTTTAATTTCTACATAAAAAATAGAAATTCTAATACATTTTTTTAACTTCTCCAATGGATTGTCTTTTTTATCCTTTAAGGGCGCATGACTCCACTTGGGGACTACTCTTCCAGCTGGTTGCCATATCTAAATTTGTCATTATTTACCTTGTGATCTCTTGGGGGATTTCATTTTTTAATCTACTTGATGTACAGCTGACACTTGAACAACATGAGTTTTAACTGTGGGGATCCTCCTATGTGTAGATTTTTTTCAAACAAATGCAGGGGGTAAATGCAATATTCCTGGGATATGAAACTCACATTTATGAAGGGCCGATTTTTCATATATGCAGGTTCTCTAGGGTGGACTGCAGGACTTGAGTATTCATAGGTTTTGATATACGTAGTGGTCCTGGAACAATTCTCCCCTGTACATCAACTGTATAATCTATATATCTGCACATTTGGAGCAACCACTTGTATACTACCTTAGTTCCTCTGTTGACAAATCTTTCTCCAAGGTAAAATTTGATCAACTCAAACCATCTCTAAGTGTCTTTGGATTTGTTTAAATTCATATTGTATTTAACCTTTTAATAAAAGTTCACACATTTGATCTTGATTCTTCTCAAACAATAATCATCGGATCGTCACTGTCACCTATTTTATCTCTCTTGATAAACAATAGAAAACATTTTAATACACAAGCGATGGTAATTAAAAGTTATCCATATAGTTTCTCCTTTTAAAATGCCATTTTGAATGAATTGTTATATTTTATAATAGATTATCCATCTTTTATCATAGCTCCAATATTTAGATCCATATTCATGAGTGACAGCCCATTGTCTGTTTTTCCCCCAATGTTTTGAGACATGGACAATGTAGAGATAATTAAGAAATAAATGACTACCCTGAGAAAATTAATTTCAATAATGTAGTAAGGAGAAATTAGAATGTAATGAGTTGAAAATTGCAAAGCAGTTGATAAATAGAAGGAAGAATGTGAAGACTGACATTCTAAGTGGTTTTACAATGAATTAGGGGAGTTTATTTTGAAAGTGTAGCAGAATAAAATAAATGGTCTGGATTCTGTAAGCAGAAATAATTGAAACAGATCATTTTAGGTAAGGTGTTAGTTCACTAAGTGTGGGGAAGTAGGAGGGACAAGGTAATTAAAAGCTGTGTTCATAGACTGGAATGTTTAATTAGAAATCCTGAAAATAGAGGATTTTAAAAAGATAAACAGCCTATTTGAAGGTTAATTCAATGGGAAAGAGGCAAATACTGTTATTGTTAAGTTTATTTAGTAACTAGAACACTATCATTAATAGAAGGGTATGTAAAAGGAGTTATTCCTCAAGACAATGACAAAGAATTCTTTGGAGAGGTTCATAAATATGCTAGTTTATTATAGTACTTATAAAACACATCTTAGTTTGTGTATTAGGGTTCTCCAGAGAGAACCAATAGGATACACACACATACACAAATAGATATATAGATAATAAAGATATAGATATATGAAAGGGTGTTTATTATATTAGGGAAATTGGCTCACATGATTATGGAGACTGAGAAGTACCATGACAAGCCATCTGCAAGCTGGACACCCTCACATACTGGAAGCATGGCTCAGTTTAAGAACAAAAGCCTTAGAACCAGGGAAGCCAATGAATAATTCTCAGACCAAAGCCAAAGGCCCGAGAACGTGGGGGGTGTGGGAGGATGCTGGTGTAAGTCCCAAGGCTGAAGAACCTGAATTCCTGATATGCAAGGGGAAGAGCAGAAGAGTGTGTCCTTGCTCTAGGAGAGAAAGAAAATCCTTTTTTCTGCCTTTTTGTCTAGTGGGATCCCAGTCTATTAAATGGTGCCTACCCACATTTAGGATGGATCTTCCCCATTCAGTCCCCCAATTCACACGCCAGTCTCCTCTAAAAACACCTTCACCGACACACCCAGAATTAATGCTTTACTAGTTCTCTAGGCATTCCTTAATCCCATCAAGATGACGTCTAAAATTAATCATTACAGTTGGGAAAATATTCTGGTCCACTTTTGATGTTCTGTATCATACTATTTACTATAATACTTGTTAATGTCAACGTTTCAGAAAAAAGTTTCATGTTTCTTTATAAGTACAACTGTAAAAATGTATGGGCATAAGACAAATAATTGGCGGTTTTTAAAATGGTCTCCTTGTCTTAACAAAGACATTCTTTTTAAAGTTTTAGAGATTGTAATCTTTTAACATCTCTATAGTTTAAAATCTGTTCTAATTTTTTTTCAAATTGTAGATATAAAAATAACAAACTGCCTTATATCTAAATTGGTTTAATAAAAAGAGAAGTTCAGAGTCATACCAAGGTTTATCGTTTGATCTTACAAATTACGTATATATTAAATTTCAATTTCCTTGAATGTAAACTGAGACTAATAATATATAATAAATATATAAATTTGTGTGAACTTATAAGTTAATAAATGTAAAGATATGTTGTAAATTTGAATGAGCTATAAATTTTTTATTAGGATAAATATAGAATTAGAAGTAAAAATACTATGCTTCTAATATCTAGTTTAATATTTTTTATATTAGTATTACTTTGAAATTATAATTTCAATTATAACACTCAAAAATCTTAAGGTAATATTGATGCATCATATCTCTCTTGGCATTTTAAATCTCTAAAGTAAGGCTTGAAAACATTAATCTTTAGAGCGTACATTTTTTTAAATGGCTATTATTAAGTAGCTATTTACTGAATAGCCACTATATTCAAGAAACTCTTAGACCTTGAGCTCACCAAATTACAGAAGGATTTATTCTCAATTTTTAGAAGCATTTTAACAAGTTGATTTGTTATGATTTTACATGTCATAATAACTTAACAGTAAAGGAAATGGTTCCAAGGGAAAATTATTATAACAACCAATATCTTCTAATATTTCTGTTACTAAAATTCTCAGCTAGGAAAAGTCACTAATCCACACCATGTTATCTCGATGTTGAGGCTGAGAGTGTGGAACAATAGACATTAGAGACTTGGAAGGGTTGGGGAGGGCTTGATGAGAAATTACTTTATGGTTCAGTGTACATTATTTGGGTGACGGATACACCAAAAGCCCAGATTTCACCACCATGCAGTGTGGAACAAAATTGCACTTGTACCCCTTAAATTTATACAAAGAGTAAAAGAAAAGTTGAGAAACACTACTTTAAATAAAAGTGTCTTTTGTTTAAATTGTCGCTTTATGTGTCTGTGTGTGTGCTTGTGTGGAAAGAGCAGGAAATATCATAGGTTATAAGTGACAAGTTAGAATAGGGGGTGAAATTAGTTGGAAATGAAATCTATATACAGCAATGCAGTACGTTAGCTTAAAGCAAGAGAGAGGGATTGTTATTTACACTTGGTAAATTGACCATTTTATGAATAAATAATATTCCTCATTATTCTTGGTAATATTTCTTGTCTTGAAGCCTATTTTGTCTGATATGTTGATATTCCAGCTTTGTTTTGGTTAGTGTTTGCATGATATGTATTTTCCCATAGTTATTCTTTTACATTATCTATACCTTGATATTTAAAAAGACTTTCTTAATCTGCCTTTGCCACCATTAGCTCTGTGATTTCGGACATGTACTTAATCTGCACCAGAGATTCTCCTGTAAGAAATGGGGATAACAAAACCTTCTTCAGCCAGGCATGGTGGTTTGTGCCTGTAATCCAAGCTACTTGAGAGGCTGAAGTAAGAGGATTGCTTGAGGCCAGGAGTTCCAGGCCAGCAGCATTGCTAGTCCTGTCTCTAAATCAAATAAACTTTTAAAACTTAGCTGCGCATGCTGGTGCAAACCTGTAGTCCCAGCTACTGTGGAGGCTGAGGCGGAGGACGCCTTGAGCCCAGAAATGTGATGCTTCAGTGAGCTGTGATTGTGCCAGAGCACTCCAGCCCAAGTTGCACTCCAGCCCAGGTTACAGAGCAAGATCCCATCTCTTAAAAACAAAACAAACAAAAAAACTCCTTCGATTGTTGAGAAAATTAAATAAGATCATGAATTTATAAAAATTTTTTAAAAAGGCTTTCTTGACTAGGTTTTCTTCTTTTTATTTTTATTTTTGATTGTCTAACTTGACAATGTTTGCCTCTTAACAGTGGAAGTTAATCAATTATCATTTACTTTATCAATATGACTGAAATTAAATATACTACCTTCCTCCTTGTTTTCCTTTTCTCTACTCCTACATAATTTTTGGTTTAATTGTTACACTTTATCTCCACCAGGGGATTAGTATTTAAATCTGCTTATTTTATTTTTCAAATGTTTGCTTTAGGTTTTACATTAAATCTATGTAATGTTTTATAGTCTATCTAAAATTAATATTATACCGCTTAACGTATAGTGTAAAATATCATACTACCATTTTCACCCTCACATTCTTTGTGTCAATTGCATCACACATATTGCTTCCATGTATATTATAACCCCCACATTACATCAAGATTTTTGTTTTAACCCCCAATGTATTAGTGTCATTATATTTTAAACAGTATGTTGTCTTTTAAAAATATAATAAATAAATAAAATGGTTCTTTTTTACCTACCCTTATTTTGTTCCCAATTTTAGCTTTCTTTATTTCTTTGTGCAGATCATATTTCTATCTAGTATCAGTTTTTCTTTGGCCTAAAAGACTTTCTTAAAGTCATTTTTCAGTGCAGATCTGCTAGCAATGGAATCTTCTGGTTCTGTTTTCTGAAGAAAGCCCATATTTGTCTATGATTTCTGAAAGATATTTTAGTTGAACATATAATTCTGCGTTTACAATTTTTACTTTCGGAATGTTAAAGAAGTTCTTCCATTGTGTTCTAGCTTCCAAAATTTCAAATGAAAAGTCTGGTATGCTCTTAGATCTATCTTTCTATATGCGAAGTTTATTTTATTCCTTTCAACTGCTTTTAAGATATTTTTCTTTATATTTGATTTTCATCAACTTGACTCAGATGTAATTTTTTAAAATACATTCTTTGTTTGGGGTTCTTGGGCCTTTTCTATTTGCACTGTGCTATCTTATATTAAATTTTTTAAAAAGTTATGGTCATCATTTCTTTAGATAATTCTTCTACATTTTTTTGTTTTTCTTCTCTATTTAGCATTTCAAATACATGTAAATATGTTTAAACAGTTCCTGGGTTTTCTGTTCTCCTTTGTTCACTTTATATCTTTGTTTTTAAGTTTCTATAATTATCACTGGCTTATCAATTTCTATTGATTTATTCTTTTACTTTCCCTGTGAATTTTTGTTTATTTATAAACCTTTTAGGAATTCTTTATCTTTGATATCCACAATATAATATTCTTTGTGTGGTTCTTTATGTAATATATAATCTCACATTCATAATTAACCGTTTTGTTACAGTTTTTAATTTCTCACTGAAATTTTCCATCTATTTATATCTATTTCTAATTTTTCCACTAGATCCTTTAGCATGTTAATGATAGCTCTGTAAGTTAAAATGCCTTTCTGATAGATCTGGATAATTTCTGGTGGCATCTTATAATTTATGTGGAATCTGAAGTACCAGAAGATTTTTCTCTGTGCTCCCATGTATTATATTTGCCCCTTCCTCAACCACATGCTGCTATTTCTTATTATTTGGTGTAAGGCTTATTGTTTGGATGAATTTTCAGTATTTCCCCCTCAGTTTTGGGAAGGTTATGGGTGCCTGATGTTTGGCGAAGACTTATCAACGTTCCAGGGCGCCCTCAGAAACCTGGAGTAGTAAATTTGCTTTGTGTTTATAGAGCTGCTTTGTGAGACTGAATGCCCTGCCCTTCCTCTAGTGATAACTGACTTCTAATTTATGGCAGGGCAGGATCTTAGGTCTGATTAATTTTGCTTCCTCTTTCACTGGGTCAGGTAGCTTTTGCTCTGAATCCTTCCAAAGTGAATCTTTGCTTGGGAATAGTGTTTTCTGTCCCTTCATTCATAACAAGTACCTTACTTGCTTGTTATTTGCTGAAAGGCGGACAGGGGTGTTTTCTTCCCCTCGTCCAGGAGCAGGTGGGTTTTGCCTCTCCCCCTCCCTCAGCATCTGTGTACCTCTGTCAGAGACCCATAACCAGGAGTATTATGTGTTTCTCTAACAGTGACTTCTGGCTTTACCACTGTATGAGAGATGAGCCTGAGAAGCAGACACAGTTTTGCTTTGGAGTACCACCAAGGAGTGGCTATCTCAAATTTCCTGCTTTGTCCTTAGCATTATTTGTTAGTCCCTTGTGAAAACGTATGAGAAAGAGCTGCTGAGCAAGTGTGGACTCCACATGTATGTGTGACTCCTGGATATTCCATATTGTCACTGCACCATGCTCAAGCTTGCAGAATGTATGAAACTTTAGCTGTTTTCTTTTTTGCTTTTATGGCAACCTTTGGCACCACTCTGGCATAAGTGAAACATTTTATTTGTCCCATGTCTCCTTGAAGGGGCTTGCTACACCTTGTAATTGGTTTCAAATGATTTCTTTGAGATCACTATCCTTTGACTGGCTAAGAAAATATTATTTTGAAGATACTTCCGTCTTTTTCTCTTTGTTATGGAAAGACTGGCATCTTCATGGTTTTCTACATCTTAAGTGGAAGCAGAATTTACAGTTTTGTTTGTTAAGTTTGGTGTGATTTGTATTTGTTAGTCTTGTTTTTAGTAGTTATACTATATGCAGATTTGCATCCTGCAATGTATTGTCATATAAAATCATAGTGGATTTAATTATTCATGGAATTAATTATGTGCTTTCATCTGTATATTTTAGGTGTGTATGTGTTTGTGTGCAAGTGTGTATGTTTTGAGAGAGCTAGAGATGCATTTAAATAAGCAGTTACATTTTATGCATATGAAATATGATATTTGAAACTTCTTTACACTCAATTGATTACAGTTCCCCTTAATCCTCAAAGTTGGAGCATAACACCCTCAATATGATCCTAGTGTTCAACACTATATAGTTTTCACTTTATTTCAGCTTAGTTTAAAAATTAAACCTAGTTTTTATCTGGTATTCAAGGAAATAAGAATATGTTCTAATATATAAAACTAACTGATTATGTAGGATTCTTAAGAGGAATTATATAGGTCCCTGTAGTGGTACCTTTCAAAGAGGTTGTTCAAGGGTAACCTGACTGTGATATTTGTATAACTGACTTTATAATTTGACCCTTTTATAGATAGCAAATGTTCTGTATAACTGTAGGGTTGTGTATTACATTGCCCTATGTCTTTTTAAAGTGCCACCTAAACACAGTCCAGAATTATGCTCACATAGGTTCACATCACACTAATGCTACTTCCAGAATTTTTTCTAAGTTAGAACATTGAGAATGAGAACAAAATTCCAAGTCTTACTTCAGTAATTAATTTTTTCCCTGACCTTGAAGACGTAATTTAATCCCAGTTTTCTTTTCATGTAAACATTAGGGTGCTCCGTCTCTCTTTAAAAAATCATGCCAATTAAGTAGGCAATGGTTTAGATCCTTCCAGGTGTATAAACTACTCCCTGAGTGTAAATTACATTGTACTAACTGCATTAAGTCACCAGTGCCTGAAATTCAGTGAATTACTGCTCTACTGCACTAAATGTCCCCCTAATGACTTAAAAGAGTCGATGTACTTTTAAAAATATTGAGCTTAAACACTAGAGTTTTATAATGTTCTTTACAAAACTTGAAGAGAGGCATATTAACTTTATGTAGCATGTTTTCTCATACTAGTAGAAAAACAAAACTGACAGGAAGCTTGAAAACTAATTAGATTGTACAATACACCCACTGCTTTTAGTTTATTAGATGTACTTTAAAGGGAATTAAAAAGTATGCAAGTTAAGGGTACTATTTAAATTCATCATGCTAAACAAAATTTCTGAAGCATAAAGCAAAGAGTGTCCCAAAACACTTGGTAGCATAATACCTGTCAAAATTCTCACTAATTAGTAAAATCTAAGCATAATGCTTAGAAAATGTAGTTATCCATACTTTCAAATTGAGTATACTTTAAGGCTTTGAAACATCACACTATATTATCATCAAATAGAATTTCCTTGAGACATTAATTTTGTACTAAAATGTACTACATTTTTACATAAGTATTCCTACATGATTAGATATTCAATAGTATTTTGTCAATTTGATCAAAATAGTTTATTGTGTTATTAGTTGTTTCCATGTGAATTTTTGAATCTGTTAATGTAATTAAGGATGTTATTGAACTTGAATGCAATTCAGAATATCATTGGTCCTTAACCTGAGTCACAATTGCAACATAGCAGCCATTTGTTTTTCAAATGTCCTCACATTTTGATATCTCATCAATATACTCTTTTGGCTTTGTTTTCTCCTCCCTGATACAAGGGCAACCAGAGATTACGTTCTTAACTCATTTTTCTTCTCTGTTTATGTGTTCCTACTCTTATGGCATCATCTTCCCTTCTGATTAATTGCTTCACAAATCAAAACCTCTTACCTATTCTATGACCCTGTATTTTCAAATATCCAAAAGAAATTTACATTTTTATACATATCTGTCATAATCAAGTGTTAAAAATAAAAAATAAGTAAATCTTGACTGCTGAATCAGTTTCCTTTGTTAGAATATCTATCAAATATTCTGTCCTCTGGTCAGATTTGACTTTTCCAAATGTTATCCACTCTATAATTGAAGTAATATATTTTCTTACATTATTTGGAATTTATTTCTAAAAGACTCAGCCCAGGTTTCTGGCTCCCTTCAAAAAGTTCAACTCTGGAAGATCTATAGGAGGACACATCATGAATGCAAGAAATAGCAGAGGGAGCTGAAAGCAAACCCAAAAACAACAACAAAAAACACATTGAAATATATGGAGACTTATCGTTCATGGATGTTTGAAGGCTAGGGGAAGTGGAATGGGAGAGGGCTTGCTGGCAGCAGAGGAAGGAAACATCAGGAGAAGAAAGGCAGCTTGAGCTTTGCTTTGTTTTCTCCCTGCCTTTCACAGTACTGCCCGGTCGCTGCCAGTGCTTACAGATGCTGGTGCAGGTGTTCGCAGCAGCAACCAGGGCAAATCAGAAATGTTGCCCTGAATTATTTCTGAGTAATTAAATGACCCAAGAAAAGAGTTCATTTGAGTGATATATATATACACGTACACACATACACTCATGTATGTGTGTATATGTGTGTATGTATATGTATATATACAGCTGATAACTGTGGAGAAATAATAGAACTAGAAAAGTAACTAAGTGCAACTTCTAATGAAATAATCGACTCAGACAATGATCATTCATGGTTGAAAACATTCATTATCACCACCTAAGCACCTGATCAACCTTAAAATCATAAGAAAAAAATAGTAAATGTGTGGGCTTCCTGAAGTGAAGCACACAGCACTATCCTATGTATTTTTGGCAAAATCATTGAATGTAAAACTAGTCAATACCCCAGAGATAACTTTTATTAATAGGAAGTATGAGACATATATGAAGAATGAAAACATAATTTAATGAAGCACAGAGACAAATTCAGACTGTGTGACTTTGAAGAAAACAAATGACCCAATTTCTGCAAAAAGTCAAAAGCAGGAGAATATGGGAGACAGGATCGCTGTGAATTAAATGAGATATAAGCAACATAATTATGGGAAATTAAAGGCTCCTGGATTTCTCGGTGCTCTTGTGACAGTCTTAGCCTCCTGGGACTTTTCACATAACCACCAGAATTAGGTCTGTAGTCATTTCTCCAGTTAATTGCTCAGATCCTAAAGGATAATAAAACTTCTCTTATCTCTCCAAGAGGGCAAATTGGTTACAGTACCAGACATAGCACCTAGGTTAAGCCCCTAAGGTGCTCTTGAAGAGACTTACTAACAAATCAAAGGACTGGAGTAAGGAGGAAATCCTTTCAGGAAGGAGAGTGGAAGATTACCTCCATCCCCTTTATAAGTAGAGAGAAATCATTTTATTTCTTACTTTTTACCTAGCAACTCCTGTGGGTTAATGGACCTGGCCCTCATTGTGTCACCTTGGGAGTAATAACAGGGATAAGGAGAGAGGGGTACACACTTAATACTTACTGTGAGGCTTTCATAAGAAATCTCTCTCCAATCCAGCACGTTCATGCTAGTATTCAGGGAAATATTATTATTTAAAATTGATAATAATAATAGCATATGGCCCTTCTCTATGCAAAAAGCTTATATGCCTTAGATATTATTACAGTCTGGCCTTGGATTCAGTTTTTCCATTCTTATTTTAATATTATTGCCCACATACTTTCTCTCCACCCATTTTGTGTGTGTGTGTGTGTGAGAGAGAGAGAGAGAGAGATGAGATATATGTTTGCAATTCAATTCTTCGCATGCCTAATCCTCGCCAATCTTTTTCTGTTTTCATAATAGTCATTTTTAAACTTAGTTGTCCAGATGGACTTAAAATCACAGACTTACAGACTTTGTCATTATGAACTAGACTCAAGTTTTAGCACAGGCCTAGTAAGTTTAGGAAAGGAGAAAGTGTATAAGAGAGTTGAGATATGGGCTAAAACATTGGTCCCCACATTTTTGGTACCAGGGACTGGTTTCATGGAAGACAACTGTTCCACGGACAGAGGGGGGTGAAGGGGGTGAGAAAGGAAGGTGGTGGAGATGGGAGTAGAGGGATGGTTTGGGGATGATTAAAGCGCATTACATTTATTGTGCACTTAAACCTCTTGCCAATGACAATCTACATTGGCAGCCACTCCCCAGCGCCAGCATCTCCTCCTCAGCTCCACCTCAGATCATCAGGCGTTAGATTCTAACAAGGAGTGCCGCAACCTAGATCCCTTGCATGAGTGGTTTACAGTAGGGTTCGGGGCTCCTATGAGAATCTAATGCTGCCACTGATCTGACAGGAGGCGGAGTTTATGCGGTGATGTAAGCGATGAGTAGCAGCTATAAATACAGGTAAAGCTTCGCTTGCTGCAAACCTCCTGCTGTGCAGCCTGGTTCCTAACAGACCACCGGCCGGTACTGATCCATGGCCCATGGGTTGGGGACCATAAGGCTAAAATGTGCACCCAGATTTGAAATTAGGATATTTTTTCACATCAAATGTTGAATTCTGATTTATTCATATGCACTTATAAGTAAAGTTATTTATTAACTACTCTTAAATGGCAGCATGTCAGTTGCTCAACATATTCCTTATGCATGCAAAAAATCATCGTGCATGTATCAGGATCCTTGACAGATATTTTATAAGAATCAGGTAATTTTATGAAAATACGATGAATTCATTGAAATAAATCAAAATAAAATTATAGAAAACACTTATTTGCTCTGTGATTTTAAATCAGAAATTCAAATATAGTCAAATACACAAATGGAAAAATGAGATGGCATTCATCTTCATTAATTTTCAGATTAGAAACATCATAATTCTCCTTAGAATCTTTGTAACATAGGAAAAACATACAAAAGGAAACTACAGTCAACCAATTTTCTTTGACTCAGCTAAAGTCACCAGTACATTTTAGGGTATGTTTCTAAGGACTATTTTAGTACTTGTGCATATGCATACATATCCATATTAGATCACACGATATTATTTTTATGTAATAAGATTAATGTTAAATATCACAGTAGTTTAATATTATATATTAAATAAATAACACTAAAATTTACACATACTAGTTTTATTATGAATATGTCTAAATCTATTTTTGAATTTTTAAAATTTATTTATAGCATTATTTGCGTCTTAAGGAGGGTGGTTTGTATTGTCATACTTATCATAATAAGTAAAGGTGCAATTTGCATTTGTTTATAAATCAATAGAATAGAATTTTAGAATTAGAATTTATTCACAATTATTAATAATTTCTACCAGCTCCAAATCCGCCTTTTATACTGGGTGATGCAAAAGCTGGAACTCAGCAAACCGTGTTTCCTATACATCTTTGTCATTAGAGGAAAACTGGAAGGTAGGAGGAAAGGAGAATGACACTCTTTCTCTTTTATATCCTTGCCAGCATCAGCCTAGTGCTGGAAGTTCACCCCCACTGCCAGCATTTCACCCTGGCTTCATCTGGCAGTCCCTGAAACAGCTCGATTGAGCCTCTTTGGAAGTATCCTTTCCTCAAACATTTGAGCAGCAGCTATCTAGAGCTGCTCCTCTGAGATCCTTAGGTACTAGAATATTTGGGTGACCCATTCCTCGAATATCTCAATAATAACTGCAAAGAACATTTTATTCAATCTCCTAATTTCTGGAAACCCACCTCTTTATTTTTCTATCCTTAGGGTGATAACGCTTCCTGAACTTAAGATATTTGGCAGTCCTTATTCTTCTTTTACTTTTGCTTTTTAGTTTTTTTTGCCTCTGTAAACAATTTCTTATATTAAATCTATTACTTTAAACAGCTAATATGGTTTCCATTTTATTGACTAGTCCCTGACTGATAAAAGATATTTAAAGTCCCAGCTATGAATTCCAAAATTAATTTTCAAAAAGCTTTTGGCAATTTATATTGATGGAATCAATCAGTGTACAGCATTTATTATAGTCATAAGTTTTCAAATCAATTGGGTAAATACCTAGGCATTTAATTTCTGAATATATTAGAACAACAGATAGCTTTGTAGACACTACCAAATCATTTCCAAAGGGCTGTATCATTTTGCATTCTACCCACAGTGGATAAGAGTTCCTATTTTTCCACATTTTAACTGGCAGTTGGTATTGCCAGTTTGGGGGTTTGGAGGGTACTGTGAGAGTTTACCCAGTCTGTAAAATGTGGAGTGGTCTCATTGCTGTTTTAATTTGCACTACCCTAATAACAAATGATTTTGTGCAACTCTGATATGCTTGTTTGCTGTGTATATGTCTTCTTTAGTCAGATATTTGTACATGTCTGTTATCCTTTTTTATAAACTAGGTTGTTTGCTTATTACTGGGTTTTTAATGTATTTTCTTATATTTTGGATAAAATCTTTTATTAGATATGTATTTACAATATGTTATCTTGGTATTTTTGATTGTCTTTCATTCTCTCACACATTTTTAAAGGCTGTGGTCAAGTGTTTCTCACTCTGACACTAGTCCATAGTCAGCTTCCAGCAATTCATCAAAATTACCATTTAAATGTTTCTCTCAGCTTAAGGCTCTAGCAATTTCTCCTCCATATAAAATAATCTCAGTTGATGTATCCGTCTGGATGCATGGGTTTTTGCAAATTTGGTGTGCTTATTTGTCCTGTGACCTTAGTTCCTCTATGAAGGGTTCAAGAGAATTTGTTGATTTTCAGTTTGTCCAGACTTTGCTTGTTACACTCATGGGAATGATGACTTTAAGTGCCTTACATGTTGGAGCTGAAACCATAATTCCTTGATCATTTTTTAGAAGCCAAGAATATTCTATGTAAGAACAACTCACAAATGAAAATTTTATAAGGAGGACAACACAAATTTTTTTTTAAATGACAGCAGTATGTCAATACATATACTAATTTTATAATTATTACCTGATTGAACTGCCATGCAAATCTCATTTTCATTCATGTCCACTTATCCAAACCATTAGAAATATAACAATAAATAACAAGGCCAAAGGGCATCAGTTTTTTGTTTAATGAAATTCATTAACCTTTCAATCTAATCAAAACATCATCTTATTTTTATGTCAGAAGTTCTTCAATTAATAAAACAGCCAGACAAAAATATAAATGTGCCAGAATAATGTGTTCAATTTTAAGTCCAAAAAATATGGATAATTCATTTTTGTGCTTGAAGCTGTTAAAAGGATACTTGAATCAAGGGTAAAAATGTATCAAAAGCAGCACAAAAAAAATCCCATTTTCAAGTTATGAGGTCGCGTTTGCAATTATGAAAATACTTCTGTTTTTTTACGTTCCTCTGTTAAGGTAGTCCTAGAACATGTAAAAATCCACTAACCTTAGAACTAATTTAGGCACCAAATCTACCAATTACCATCAATCTAAAATTGGACAAGATAATTAGCATTTCGAAGATTTACTTGAAGTACTTAAGAATACTAAATAATAATGCATGCCATTTAGATAGTATTATTGTGGTCAGGTTTATATTAGGAAGTATATGGAATTGTTAATTTCGACACTTGGTACATAATAAACTTTGAGAATATATGAGTTTTCTTTTCTTCCGAATCCTCAGAGGACAATAGATCTATCTTATTTGAAAGACATGTAAGAAAATTGGTGTATAAGTGAAAAATTGTGTGTATGTTATTAGCACATTAAACAGAAATTGACTTTGGCTAATGAATAAATAAAAAAATTAAATTAAATAATTTTAGGAGTTCACAGAGTTAACAGAAATATTAAGGAAAAGAAAAGAAACAAAGAAACAGGCCTGTGCTATAGGTAGAAATTGTATCATAGTTTGATATCAGAAACATATCCAAAACCTTACTACAAATGAATCCTAGGAAGATACAAATACTGGTACAGATGATCTCTATGCACCATCACTAACATTCTGCTTTTACTGTTCTTGAAAACTACAGGTCCCTTTGTTGCTGAGACCACTGCTAGTATGTATTTTTCTTTGGAATGCCAATTCTCAAATCAAGTCTAAACTGGGAGAATCTGTACTAGTTTGTTCTGATGGCTCTAATGAATCACCACAAACCAGGTGACTTAAAACAATGGAAATTTATTCTCCCACAGTTCTGGAAGCCAGAAGTCTGAAATCAGTCTCACTGTGCCAAAGTCAAAGTGCGAAGAGGTCTATGCTCCTTCCAGAGGCTCCAGGTCGGAAGGTATCCCTTGCCTCTTCCAGCTTCTGCTGTTTGCTGACTCTCAGCTGCAAGTTCACAGTGTCTCTTTCTCTCCTTTCTGAGTCAAATCACACTCCACTTCCCTCTTAAAACATACTTTTGATGGTATTTAGAGCCCACACAGGTAATTCAGGATAATTTTGCTATCTCAGGATCATTAATGTAATCACATCTGCAAAGTCTTTGCCACATAGGCAACATTTGCGAGTTCTAGCAATTAGGGCAGGAATTTGGGGAGGAGGGCGTTTTTAAGCCTACCACAGTGTCTGAGTGCTTGAATCCATGTTAAAAGACTTATATTACATTTATTATATGTATAAATGTGGTTCATATTGTGGACAACCAGAAAATAAACCACAATTGTTATCTACCAATTAAAATTTGGGCTCTAAGAAAATAATTTCTATTTACCTAGATATAACAATGCAGTTAAATGCAATTATACAATATTAAAGTTTAGACTTAGGAAAATATTGTGAAATTAAACTCAATTTAGAAGAGAAACACAAATTGCTAAAACAATCACTATTATATTTGAAGTTTCATTACAAATGTAATATTAGCTATGTGTGCTTTACTTTTACTGAGATCAAAACAAGAATTTTCTTACAACAAGCAATCTATGTTAGGCATAAGGAATAACTTGAGACATTAAAAAAATCATGTACAGATTATAGGATTTATTTTGTAAAACCTTCAAAAAACTCACCTTTTTCAGGAAAAAAAACTTAGCTGGAACTCATTGGATATCAAAAAGTCCCATAATTTATATCCTGTGTTAAATCTAAAAATAAGTAATTAGTATATTGCAGTAAATGTTGAGAATACTTACATGACTAATAAACTTTAAAATTCAAAATAAAATACCACATTAAAAAACAAATATTAATAGCCTCATGAATCATATCTTGTGTTACCCATTAAATCAAAACCTATATATCTCAAAATGAGTTTCATGTGATTCTTTGACAAATATATTGAAAGGAAAGAAAAATCAGAGTATACTACTTCTCCAGACAGAGAGAGAAGATAAATAGTTCGATGTCAAGTATCTTTCTTTTATAAACCTCTATTAGTACATTGCATTTTTTATGACTTTGACATTAATTTTCCTCTTGCTTAAATATGAAACTGGAAAAAATATATGTATATATTTGGAACGTTCCAACCAACAACCTTAGTGGAAGTATATATAGCCTGGTTAGTTGAAGCTTCATGTATATATGAACACACATGCACACACAGACACACACACAAAAATAACTAGAAACAAAAACAGACTAATTAGATCGTGCAAAGTCCTTAAATAGTTCATAAATTACTATAAACTCTAAATGCCTACTAAGAAAGCTAGGTAAATAAATTTGTTACCAATTATAATCAGATGTGTACTGGACCTGGCTTTTTCCAGCTTGAAAGAGATAATCTTTTGCATCTCTTCACAGCTCCGCATTCAGTGACATGCCACAACAGTAATGTTAATACCATGAAAATCAGCAAACACTACATATTTTTCCTCCAGACAGCTGTATGTTAAATATTTACCAGAAAACTACTGACTATATTATTATAGCTTAATTATCTATTCAATTTTAGGAGCACATATTGAAAACATTGTGATCAAATGTAGAATGTCAAAAGTTCATGAGAATAAAATTTTCAGGTGCATTTACCAAGTAATTTTACTCTTGTGTGAATTAATAATTTATTTCGATTTAAAAAATGTCTATATAAAAATGGAAAATACAAATTACGTATTTATACACATTGTAAAATTGAACAGAATATAGAAGTACCTATTTCAAGAATTGCACAACTAACAGTGGAGCCCTAGGATTCTTGAGAGCATGGAAAAAGATGGGGTAAACATCAGATTTAAATTTACTTTCTTCCTGGGGGCATTATCTAATCCCAAAACAGAAAAAAAAAAAAAAAAAAAAAGATTTCAAACTAAGAGCAGTGATCTCACTGAGTGGAAGAAATAGAAATTAGAGACACAGGCAAATGATGCATTTGGGATTTATGGGTCTAGGAAACAGCTAGAGGATGAGCAGAGAAAGAGCTCAAGAAATCTGGATAGGCGTTCCCTTGAGCATTTGCTCATACCTGGAGCTGTGAACTGAATGAAAATTATTCAGATTAAACAGTTTGACTTCTGTTTATTTGTATTGGATAAAAGACACCAAACAGCATTTTCATTCAGTAGAGACTGCGTTAGCTGAAATTTTATATCCTTTGATCATCCCTTCCCATTTCTTCCACTCCAGCCCCTGGCAGTCAAAATTAATGTTGAGCTAGCAAGAAAAATGTAGTAATTTTAACGAAGCATTTATAACAAATTTTAAATCACAGTTTAAATTGTTCATTATAATCTTCATTTTTACAGTCAACATAATGTTGAAAAGTGATTTAGGAATGATGGAAGACTTTTCTGGTTGCTATTAAAAATCAATAAACATTTACCAATACTAAGAATGCCTCCCTTCAGTCTTTTGTTTAGTATTGCAGAACTATACTAATATTAATATAACATCCAGACCCCTGCCTTTTTTTATCACATAGTTATCCCATCTCCAATTGCTGTATTTGCTCATTTTCCTTCACCTAAATTATATTAAAATGCACACACAACACATGTGTGTATAAATATATATATATACATACTTACATCATTAGTGTCATTGACTGAAAATTCGAATAGTTTTTGATTTCTTTAATTGATTTTTTATAACTTTTCTGCAGGTGCAGCCCAATGACAATGAAACGAACCATGGCAAACCAAAAATCTCATAACGTTTTATCAGATTGCCCAACTTCCCTAATGCTCTGTTTAGGTATCCTCAATATTAAACACATTCATGCTTTTTTCAGCAAGGAAATTCACACTACTGGATTTGATCCTTCCTTAAATAAGAACATCAGTATTACTATTGGAGAAATAGAGGAGGTGTCATTATTTTGTTAAATTGTTTAGATGATTGTAAAATTCAGCGGACTTGAGAACCATTATTCCAGTGGTTTAAATGTCGGGAGAATTTATGGAGAGTGAGGACATCTCAGATATGTTTTTGCCTATTTCTAAAATAGTCTAAAACAAAACTTACAATTCTAGAGATAATATTCAATTAGTAATTTATAAAGGCTGATGCAAGATTTTATATATGAAATGATGCACCTCCAGTAAGAGTCCTATTATTAATTTATTATTAGACCAGAAATGCTAAAACATAAATAGGTTTTAATTTCAGTTTTAAAACTGAATAAAGGTGTTGACAATGGAAAATATTCTCCATGGGCCTCCATTTCTGAGGTCAACAGTTTCTAGAATGTAGAAAAATTAGAAAACCATTCAGTTGTACGGATTTTCTCCAACATTTTTCTTTAAAAAATTCTTAATAGCTAATATCATTCTTTTCACATGACCACTTTATTGATAATGAGGACTAATTTTGATGATCCTAATATAATTCTCATGGATATGAAAAAGCAAGACCTCAACGTAGCCCGAAGTAATGGCAGATCATTAATCAATCACACGTGATACAAAAAATCATATGAAGACACATAGACGATAGATATAGAAATATATACAAATATATAAATATAGAGAGAAATATATTCACATACATATTTTAAATTAATAGACTATTTTTGAGCAATTTTAGTTTTACAGAAAAATCAAGCAGATAATACAGACAGTTCCCATGCTCCTTCCCCAACCCATCCTAGTTCAATTATTAACATCTTGCTATGATAATTTGTGGTAGGGTGCACTCCTATGTTGTACACTCTATGCACTTTGACAAATGTTAAATGACATATATTCACCATTACCGTATCATAGAAAATAGTTTCACCACCCTAAAAATTCCATGTGCTTCACCTATTCATCCCTCCTCCCACCTAAACCCCTGGGAAAATCCGATGTTTTTACTGTCTCTATATATAGTGTTACCTTGTTCAAAATGCCATGTAGTACAGTATGTAGCCTTTTCAGATTGGCTTCTTTCACATAACAATATGCATTTAAATTTTCTGTATGTCTTTTCATGGCTTGATAGCTCATTTTCTTTTATCACTGAATAATGTTCTACTGTATGAATATACCACGGTTTTCCTAGTCACCCACTGAAGGATACATTTGTTGCTCTCATGTTTTGGTAATTATGAATATAGCTGCTATAAACATTCATGTGCAGGTTTTGTGTGGACATACATTTTAAACTACTTTGGGCAAATTCAAGGAATATGATTGATATAACATTTGATAAGAGTATAGTTTCTATTTTTCTCCATTTAAGAGGCTTAGAAAAATAACCCCACGACTATGGCATTTCAGTTGTGGTTTCTAAATACCTCCCAACAAAAGGTACCAACTTACTGCTTATAATAGAGTGATTAAATTTCCTCATTTTTTTTCTGGAAAAATTCTGCTTTACATATGTTGCTCTTGAATTTTGGCTTTTATATTTGGTGCCACATTTTTCTTATCTTCTCTGTCAGTATACTTTTTAGTTGCATTACTAAAGCTAGGATGGGCTTACCAGGCTTTCACATTGTACTTTTGTTCCTGCCATACTCTTCTTTAATAGTAAATGAGATGCATGTTCTCTGAAAAACATTTTAACTTTAACATGTACTTAAATCTATCTTTTGAGATGCAACATAGCTAACGCTCCCTTTCAAGGAAGTATTTAGTGTTGATCTGTCTGATGGCAATTTGTTGTATCAGCCATTGCATCTCATGGCTCATGTCACAGCCAGGTCACATCATATACAAAGCCAAGCCACCAGATACAGGGGTCCGAGAAATATGTGAGATTATAGGTTCAGTATATATTAAATGTTTTGGGGAAATACGAGACTCAGTAGTTCTATCTTAGATTGCATAGTTTGCTGAATATTCTTGGTATGATTATGGCCTAATTTCTTGTATTAAATAAATCTACAGTAATTTATTTCATTATTTTATGAGCTTTTTCTTAAATTTTGAAATTGAACATTTAAGCAGCTATGAGTTAAAAAAAAAAAGCAAGCCAAATTAAAATGTATCTATCGAATTACTGCTTTTTCCAAATGAGAGTTGATGCTGTGTAACTTACACAAAATGTTCATTTGACATCGACTCTAAGGGCATAATTATCTCATTGACCATATGGAAACCAGAAGAAACAAAATGGAAAAACATAAGTATGACTTTCTTATTAGATAAAGTGACTGTTCTAGTAAATTCTATATTTAAAAAATTAATATGAAGACCAATTATTTATGTTTGTAATTATAATATAAATATAGATTTTGATAGAGCACAATATCATCATATAAACAATATTTTTACTAAATTAAAAAGTCTATTCATAGTATTGGTTGTGTTATACACTTAATTTAAAATACATCTAAACTATTATATTTAGCAATCAATGGAAGATCTTATTTTCAAAGTTCATAAATGTTTTTATATGTATATACATTAAAATATCAAAATCGTAATATTTTGTAATAAAATTAATGTGGAAGAAACATATCTTTCTATAATAGGTTGGCAGAACAGCACATGCTTTCTTCTTTGCCTCACATCAATTGAATTAAGAAATGGTAGAATATTTGAAGAAATTTTTTTAAACCCATCTAAGTAGTCTCCGATGTTTTAAAATAATTTTGTAAAGGAACACTCTAAATGTTTGTTGCATTAAAAAAATCAGTGGGGAAGCAAAAATCAGGTTATTCAACAAATTAAGTGTCCAAACTACAGTTTTTGACCTGTTTATATAACAGACTACAATTTCGATTTGAGAATTTCAAACTTGTCAACAGATTAAAATGGCATTATGCTCCTTCAAAATGAAGGGGGAAATAAAAAAAAAAAAAACAAGCTCCAATTTATCTACCAGATTATATTTGAATTCTGTAATTGTTCTTGGGAATATCTTGAATTGTAGAAATAATCTGTCGATGGAGTTTCTAGTTTTAGTCTGACCAATTTATATGCTGTAATGGAATAGAAAGTAATTTATAAGGCCTAAGATGTACCATCATGTCAACTCAAAACAATCAAAGTATTTGATTAAATTTATCTTGTAAAAATGGTTATCAAAGATTAATGTCTACAGTAGAATCATAAGACAGTATTAATAAAATAAGGAAAGCTGAAATATTTATACAAAATTTAATACAAAAGATGTTAGTATTATCAATATCCTTTATTTGGTTGAATTTGTTTTAAGTATCTGTGTGTGGAAATAGCATTTTGTCAAAAATAAAACTGTGTAGTGATGAATAAATTAAACTCAATAAATTAATAAATGAATTAAGGTTAGTAAGTTAACCTTAATAGATTAATGTAGATTAATAGATTAATATAGAATCCTTAAAGAAGATTGCAGGTAATTTTTATAAAAAATAAAAATTAAGCAATTTTGAAAATATGCATTTCTTTAAAAAATAACAGGGACTTAGCAGTAGTGAAAGTTAAGAATTTGATGAATATGTGAATAGTTCCAGGAATAATTGGTAATTGATATTTATAAATGTTCAGATAATCATAATGAAATAAGATTAATTTTTTGGATTTTGTTGTTTTGTTTTGGCTTTCACTGATTGGGTATAGGCTATTTTACCTTAAAAATGTTATGTTTTAAAAATAGTTTTTGAAAAGTAAAGTCTCCCAGTTTAGTAAAACTAATTTTTGGCCAATGAATACATTTTTTTAAAATAAAAGAAAAAAACGTCCCATGTCAACCTTATGTGTAAGAAAATTTTGAATTTAACGGCTTCTTAGTTGTTAATTAATCAAAAGAAATTGACTAATTTCTTTTTCTCCTAAAATACCAGTTTTACAGTTGATAAATTCTCTAAGACCTCTGCAGTTTACTTGTGTTTTAACTTAAGGTTTGGGAAATTAGGATTCTATATTTAATTAGTGCTATTTGATTAGCATTGGCTATTTGCTTGCTTTGCCTGCTGTTTAAATAATCTGACTGTATTATAGATCAGGAAATACCATGTTAGAAGTCAAAACATGCAGTTATGTTTTTTAATCAATTGACTCTCTCTCTTAAATGTTAAAATGTTATATTAAATATTTTACATGAACCTAGATGTCCAGATTCAAAAATTAAGTAAATTGAAATTAATACAAACAAACAAAACCTTAGATCTTAAAAGTACTAAATGAGACAGGTTTCTGTTTTGTCATGAGGTTATTAGTAGGGCTAAAAAGAAATCTTGAATAATATTCCCAAAGAGGAGTTTACTTGTGCTCATATTATTCTGTCTCCACTGGAAATCCTTCGTCTTTAAATATAATGGTTCTTCATTTTATTTTATGGAGACCTATTTCTGGTTCCTAAAAGTTTCTATAGTTATGTTTGTTCATTATGCTTTTAATGTTCCTTACTATGCTGTTGCTTCAATTTTTACTGTCTGGTTCATATCAGGATCTCACAGCTTGGAGTTTACCTTGAGTCATAAAAATTTGAGATTGTGACCTAAACTCTAATGATGTAGAACACTGCATAGCTCTATAGGACACAGTGGGATTAATGGGGTTTTGTGTACTTTTAATCAAGTGCTGTAATGAACATATACTGAATTTTGTGGAATAGCTACAAGATAAATAGGCCAGTTAGTAGGGGAAAAGATGATGTGCTGAATCACATAAATAAAATAAGGCGAGAGAAAGTGTTCCACATCTCTACTAAATATGAGACTCCTGCTGAGTAGTCTCAATGTACCCCTAGCTAATGGCCATAAATAAGCACATACTCCATGCAGAATAATTAACTTTTATGTCTTTAAGATAGATGTGACAGCAGAGACCTGAAACAATTGATGAATATCAAAGCATAAGGAATAGACTGTCTCTTCCAACATTAAATAGACCATATTTTAAATAAATTAAATAATAACAATAGAAATGGGATGTGAAATCAGATTTTTCCCCAATTTATCTTTTTACCCTCATCATGCCCACTTGATTCAGATAACTGAGGCAGAGTTGCTTTAATCCAGGAGGGCTGAAAGGAGGGGAATCTGGAGGTTGTAATTGTCCCTTAAGCGCTATGTAGAGAGGGATTTTAGACTGCTTGTCCGGAGTTAGCACGCAAGCACCCGTGGTGGAAGAGAAGAAGCCTCAAAAAGATGGGGGTGGGGTGATTTTGCTGTCATTACTCCCATGTATCTTCCATCCAAATACCTCGATTTTTGTCAAAATTTAACAGATCAATTTTAGTGTGTATGTGTATATATCTCTGAAGCCAAACTTACTGTTTTTCAATTACTTAAATTGTAATTAATTTTATGTAAAAACCCATACATATGTGATTTTAGAAAAATGCATAAATGCAACTGTATTTATACTCTTAAAACAGTTATTTTTAATCTCTAAAATTATTTACTTTTTTCTTATTTCACCATCACCACTTCCCCTCCTGTCTTGGCCCCTCACACACATCAGCACTCAATACCTCCATGCCTACCTATTTTAACAACACAGTGTGTATCTTTTTGAGTTTTATTAGTATGCTTAGATAACCCTGTAAAGAGACAAACATTGTAAATAATTTTGCAGGCATAAGAATATATGAGGGAAATTTGTATTATGGTTTGTTTTCAGATATAACATTATATGCACACTTTGGGGCAGATTTTTTTTTCACACAACCTAAGATAGAAATCCCTATTTAGTATATATTAAAGCTGTTAGTCACATTTTTTAATGTATACTAAATTCTACATGCTTTTTTTGTACCACAAACATTAGCCATTTTTCTATTGAAGGGCGTGTACTTTCCGTTTTTGCCCATTGTAAGTGATTTTTGCACATTAGAAATAATGTTTCAATCACATCTGCTAAAAATGAATATTTTCATTATTATTCTTTAAGATAAGCATGAAAATGAAGTTTATTGAGAGAAAGATAGGATGATAGGGCAAGAACACGATATAAGTTTACAGAGCATGATACATACCCCACAGATGACCACCAGACCCATTGTTGCAGCAAAGGGAGAGCAAAGGAAGGGGCCAAAAAAGGGCTTTTATTACTTTTTATATTTTGTATATTTATGCATGAAATCTTTAACACCTATTTATACAAATGCCTTCTAGAGTTCCCGAGTTTAAAATTTTGGTTAGATAAGTGTCCTGTGCTTCTAGAACGTACATGTACTTTTACCAATGTTTTTCAGAGGGTATATATTGATACTTTTTTAGACTAATTTTATCTGAATTTTATTTTTAAAATACTGTGAGATGAATGGCTTTAAAAAGAAAACTCAGATGGATACCAAATTATGCCAGAACCATTAAATAAATAATATGTTTTCATTTATTTGTCATATTTAACATACTTTCTTCTATATAATGACATCTACTGGGTTATTAATCTTTTCTCTGTATCTTTACTAGTACTATATTGATGTGATTACAGTGAGTTTATAGTATGTTCCTCTGATGAGATAGTCCTTCGTAATTGAAATACTGCAGTTATCATTTTCTTGATAATGTGTTCTTTCAAATGAAATTTAAGATATTTTTATGAAATATAGAAAAATAAAAATAACAGTAATTCCTGGGGATTTTAACTGTAATTTAATTTAATGGTTAGAAATTTTCTGAAACTCATATTTTATAATATTGTCTTTCTAACCAAAGGTAAAACATTTAAAAGAGTGATCAAATAGTCACACACAGAATTGTATGTCCAGGATTTGAATTCAGCATACATTTGGCATCATAATCAGACAAATTTTTCACATAAAAGGAAAATTAGTACATAAAAATAAATCACATCTATGAATATAAATTCAAATAATCTAAAGTTTTAGCCATTGCAAACCAATGAGCATATCTAAATTTGATATAAATTTTATATCGAAAAATTTTGCCTGGTTTTGATATTTAATTATACTGGATTTAAATGCTGTAAAGTCCTCTGTATGTCTTTATGATCACTTTTTTTTTTTTTTTTTTTTTGAGACAGAGTCTCACTTTGTTGCCTAGAGTGAGTGCCGTGGCATCAGCCTAGCTCACAGCAACCTCAGACTCCTGGGCTCAAGTGATCCTACTGCCTCAGCCTCCGAGTAGCTGGGACTACAGGCATGCGCCACCACGCCCGGCTAATTTTTTCTATATATTTTTAGTTGTCCACATAATTTCTATTTTTTTAGTAGAGACAGGGTCTCGCTCTTGCTCAGGCTGGTCTCGAACTCCTAAACTCAAATAATCCGCCCACCTCGGCCTCCTAGAGTGCTAGGATTACAGGCGTGAGCCACTGCGCCCAGCTGATCACTTTCTTCAATGCTTTATACAATTATTTTCAGCATAACTTTTTATTATTATTATTTAAATCAGTGCAGTCTTGAGAGTGAGATACAGTGAAGTCTTTCACTGTATATGAAAAATGTATTTCATAAATATATCCTTAAATATCCAATTATGTTTGCTTTATATATTGATTTCACTTACTGTTTCATGATTGAGGTTTATTATAATTATATTTTCATTATAGATTTTGTCTCTATGTTCTCTTTCCTCTGTACAAGTGAGTTACATTTTTATACTATAATCTTTATAAAAATTGTCTTCCATGAAATAGGTCCCTGGTGCCAAAAGGGTTGGGGACTGCTGGTCTATGTGAGAAAGCGCTATTGATACAAAACCTAGCAAATGCATGAGTAATTTAAGCATTATTGATAAAGCTTTTGTTGTGCATTTGTACATTGGCCACATCTATTTTGAAATAAGCTTGAGCTAAGGCAAATGTCATAGCCAATTCAGATTTGCTTGTATAAGGACACTAGATGGTTATTTAATTTGGGATTATACTGAATAACAACGTTTGTGAGAACTGTGAATATAAACACTTTTATACATTATGTATTATGGGAATTCAGTGACTTCCAAAATAGATCTATATTTTTTACTCAATAAGAAACATTGGATAGTTTTTAACTAGCGTGCCAAGAGAATAATACCCTTTAAGCCAAAGCCTAGGGCCTCTTCTATTTTGGGTACTTCTTATTTTGTACCTTTTAGCCTGGCTCTTTTTACTAATTATTTAAGTTATTGGTATTTTCTTCTGAACTCATGCAGAATTTTCATGTTTAATGTTTTCATATGTTGAGTTCTATAGGAAAATTTGTTCCTGTCTAGCATACACTGTGAGATTTTTGCTGCCCATATTAGTGGTTAACGATGTCAGCTTCGTGCATGACCCAGGAGCCTACCGGCTATCTCTAGCTTGAGAGTGCTGGGTCTCTGTTCTGTATGCTGAACAATGAGAAAAGCATTAAATAACTCAATAGGTAGCAAATCGCCTCCTACCTACAGTCATATTTGAAAAAATGGTCTCCTATTGTGCAGTATCATTAAACATCCTCCAAACAAACCTACTCCTGAGGCATTTCTCTTCAAAGCATCCATGTTTCATATTTAACTAAAATTTGTTGAAAACCATAATCATGAAAGATATTTACATAAACATGTCTTCCATTTACATATATAAATTGAAGTGAAATTATAGTTTTTATTTATATTGATTGATATCAACTACTTTGATTCTTCCCTTCTAAGCATGTAGAAATTAATACTCAATATCCAATTTTTATCAATAATTAAAAAGATATAAATTTACCTTTTCATGAGCAATTTAAAAAGAATCGAATTTGTTTTATTGTATTTATTACTACATTTTTCTTGAGTAGCAATGTCTGAAGCACTAGAGTAGACTTAAAAGCATCTCTTTATAGACCCTGTCACACATTATCATAAAAAGTAGTTTATAAAATACAAAATAACATCTTATATAATGTTATTGAAAGCATTTCCTAATTTCCCATCAATATGTAAATAATTCTCAATAAAAGTACATAGCAATAACTTTTAGAATTATATCATTTCTCAAAATAACATAAAAAACATGCCAGAAATTCAATTATATCTTTTAAAATATAATGGTGTTCAGTTTCCTGAACTTTTGTAACAACAGCAAATGGGCACTATGCAGTTAGAGTTTTAGTTTTGTGAAACTGGTTCAAGGAGATTGTTGTCCGTTCTAACACTGCTAGCTGAGACTCTCTTCCCAGTGATAGGTCTTAGTGTGTGTCCCTGCTTGTCTCAGTCTTATACATGTGGTTTTTTTCCCTGTGGTTGCAGCACAGTTTAAAAAAGCACATTCTCAGAATAAGTTTTTTCAAATTTAAATTCTCAGAAGTTCCAACCATTGTCATGTAGTCCTTCCTACCTTGGTGTTTACAGCACCCCATGTTGTACTCCTAAAAGAACAGGAAAAAATTGGGATGCTGGAATTTGCTAATGACACCTCCTTTCTCTCCCTCCAACCAAGGAGAGTAGATGTTTCCTGCTATTGCTAATGTTTGAGTTACTTGATTTTCCTTTCTTCCACTTTAGTTATCTCAACACTTTGTATGCTTGTTCCCTGTGCTAAATGTCCTCTTTTTGAAATATCTAGAATCATTTCAGATTTGTTGACTGGATGCTTATTACATGATGCAATATGTAGTACAATAAAAAGACTGAAAGTTTGTAATAGGAGATTTCCTCTGAAATGTCTTGGAGAAAATAAAACCAGGATCACAGAATGATGTTTGGTCAGTTGCTATGCCAATAATTATGATATGTCCATTGATAATTTATTCATGTCACATAGTTTTGTTTAAAATACTTATTTTGAGGAGGCCAGATATTTTCAAGAAAATCATTCTATAGGAGATTTAGAATTCGATTTGATTTTGTTTCTTTTAGCCAAAAGTTATCCTGTGTATAATTATAAATGAGATCTAAATTCATGTTTAATATTAAAAACTTATCAAACTTTATGTATATAAAAATTGAGTTATATCAATGTTGAACTTTAAATACGATAACAAAAATAACTCATACTAATTGTAAATATAATATGAATAAAATTGAAAAGGCATAAATATCCAAAATGGAGCCATTTCTTACCGCAAGCCCATATTTCAGCAAGGACTACTGTGAACTTGAAGGTGTATTCATTGTATATTAAAGTTTATAATGTCATAATTAAGAAGTGATAATTAAGAAGTGATAATTAAGAAGATGCTAGTCCCAAACAAAAAGTTTAGATCGCTCCCTTAAGATGTAGATGTAGAGAAAATAGTCCTATTTATTGAATCTAGTGAACAGAGACAAAAGGAAGAATTAGCTGCGTGCATGTCCACCCTCCTTTTCCCATAGACCAGCAGTCCCCAACCCTTTTGGCACCAGGGACCTATTTCATGGAAGACAATTTTTCCACAGACCAGAGGGTGGGGGGATGGTTTGGGGGTGATTCAAGCGCATTCTGTTTATTGTGCAGTCAAACCTCTATGCTAATGATAACCTGTATTTGCAGCCTCTCCCCAGCGCTAACATTACCGCCTCAGCTCCACCTCAGGTCATCAGGCATCAGATTCTCATAAGGAGCCCATAACCCAGATCCCTCGCATGCGCAGTTTACAGTAGGGTTTCTGATACTATGAGAATCTAATGCAGCTGTTGACCTGACAGGAGGCGGAGCTTATGCAGCGATGCCAGCGATGGAGAGCAGTCGGAAATACAGATGAAGCTGCCGTTGCTCACCAGCAGCTCGCCTTCTGCTGTGTGGCCCGGTTCCTAACAGGCACGGACTGGTATTGGTCCATGGCCCGGTGGCTGGAGGCCGCAGTCACAGATCCATTTTTAGGAAAAAAGTGCTCTTTTGTTTAGGTTTACTCTTGTAGGATGTGATATATTAATTAACTCATTTAGACTATCACGAGCTACCTCACCTCAACCTTTCATGAACGCAGTAGTGAGAAAGGGACTTAGGGTTTCATTGAATCTCATTATAGGAATTATTTTTGTTTATACTAGAGGATTTTTTTCATGCTTACTTTTTTTATTACCTGAGAGTGAGAAAGCATGTTAACTTATAAATATACAGATTACTATTAACCATGTCAATTTACTTCCCATGCCATCATATTGTCCAAAAATAATATTTGTTATATCTTAATAAATACTCAAAAATACTCTAAATTCTATATGTGGTTACTGTTCTTTACATTCAAAAATACCTCTGTTTCAGAATATACAGGTAAAAATTGGGTTGGTTATTTTTATTTTATTTTAGGGTAATTTTATGAGTAGAGTGGGTCCATTCTTTTGTGAAATTAAATGAAGAGTTTTGATCTCTGTGTAAAACATTTAATATTTTGCTCTCCCCATGTAACCCTAATTCTACCACTAACACTGAGGTAAAGAAAAAAAAAAACTAAATAATACAGAAATGTGTACAATTCAAAATTTAGTATCAACTCTAATTTGATATTTTACCATACTTTAAGTATCTCTATCTACTATCTACGTATCTATGAATGAGGGAGAGAGACACTTCAAAATGAAGACACTCAAAATTTCTTGAAATTAATTATGACTAATATAGTGTTTCTGTTATGCCAAAGGCTGCATAAAGAAATACAAATATCATATTATTTACTTCTGAAGATTATGGAAACATAGTGTTACTGCATTGTCAGCAATATCATAATTTTGCACACATTTAAAGTTTGGAATTGCATATTTATCCAATTCTTAATAAATTAGGTATCTCCAAAACCCTATATAAATAAAAATAGTTTAATGATAAAACAAAAACTAATAATAAATTGATGTATTCAAAGTAGGAAGTTTCTATTATAGTAATAATTTCTCAAATAATTGATTCCTTTTTTTATTTCTGCATATTATGGGGGTACAAATGTTTAGGTTATATTGCCCCTCCCCCCACCCTGGTCAGAGCTCTTCAAGCGTGTCCATCTCCCAGAAAGTGTGCATTGCACTCATTATGTATGTATATACCTATCCCTCCTCCCTTCTCCCATCTGCCTAACGGCTGTTAAATGTTATTCCTATATGTGCACTTAGGTGTTGATCAGTGAAACCAATTTGCTGGTGAGTACATGTGTTGCTTATTTTTCCATTGTTGGGATACTTGACTTGGTAGAATGGGTTCCAGCTCTATCCAGGAAAATATAAGAGATGCTATATCATCATTGTTTCTTAAAGCTGAATAGTACTCCATGGTATACATATACGACACTTTATTAATCCATTCATGTATTGATGGGCACTTGGGTTGTTTCCACATCTTTGCAATTGTGAATTGTGCCACTATAAACATTCGAGTGCAGATGTCTTTGTTATAGAATGTCTTTTGTTCTTTTGGGTAGATGCCCAGTAATGGGATTGCTGGATTAAATGGTAGATATACTTGTATCTCTTTAAGGTATCTCCATATTGCTTTCCACAGAAGTTGCACTAGCTTGCAGTCCCACCAGCAGTGTATGAGTGTTCCTATCTCTCCGCATCCACGTCAACATTTATTGTTTTGGGACTTTTTGATAAAGGCCATTCTCACTGGAGATAAGTGATATCTCATTGCGGTTTTGACTTGCATTTCCCTGATGATTAGAGATGTTGAGCATTTTTTCATATGTTTCTTGGCCATTATTCTGTCTTCTTTTGAAAAGTTAAAGAATTGATTCTTTTAAATTATTTTTTGGCATATTACTTTTTGTTATGATTCTCTTTCCAGAGTCCATTGAAACATTGCTAATTCATAATATGTTTGGATATTATGTTGGCTGATATGGTCTTATGAATGATCACTATGAATATTATCTGCTCTTTAAAGCCAAAAACATTTTAAACATAAAGATTATAGAATATTCCCTTTACTCATTGAAGTAGTTTGTATTTACTTCCACTCAAAAGTGTATCACATCACCAGGACAATCAGACATTCTTTTATGAAAAAAACAAATGTACAGAAATGATTCCCAAAATCACACTGTAAATCTCAGATGCAAGCAGACATTCTTCTCATGGCATCATTAGTAAGCTAAGACATAGGGATAAAAATTAGCTGAAGGAAAATGAATATCAAAAGTGCACAGGGTAATATCAAACAATCTAATATACATGTAATTGGATTCCTAGAAGGAGATTAATTTGTATAAAAACTATTTGTGGAAAAATAAAGGCTAAAAATTGCCTAAACTTAACAAAAATAACCAATTTACAAAGACCAAATGAAACAAGTAGCTCATCCAAACCCAAGCATGATAAATAGACACATAGTGGTCAAACTGTTCGAAACTTGACACGAAACAAAACCCAAAAGCATTCATAAGTAGAGGGCTGGGCCAGGAAAGTACATTATGCACAAGAAAATGAAGATCAGAATTACTACTTCTCGTCCAAAATAATGCAGGCCAGGATTAATGAAAATATATCTACAAAGTACTGAAAGGGCAGGAATAATTTCTGTCAATGTAGAATGCAATATCCTTCAAAATATTAATAGCTTTTGAAAACAAGTGTGATTTTAAAAGATGTTCTGATAAATAAAAGGGTTGAATTGTTTGTCACTATTGGACTTGCTCTCCAAGGCTGAAGTGGAATGATACCAGATTCAGAAATGTGGACCTGCATTTAGGAATAAAGATCAAAAGAAGTGCTAAGTAAGAAGGCAAGTAGAAATTTTATATTTTTTAAATTTTGTGACTTACTTAAAAGATAATGGACTGTGCAAGACAGAAATAATAACACTATCAAGTGAGGTTATAACATATGAGGAGGGAAAGATATGACATCACAAAGGATGAGAAAGTCAGGTGTATAAAATTATACTGCTGCACACGTATTGCAGTTGTGAAGTGAAAGCTGCATCATGAATTTCAAAATGTAAAATGTCCAGTGCGAAGGGGAAGAAGAAAGCATTAAGTACAAAGGGTCAGGTGAAGATTCTGAAGGGTGAAGAGGTATAATGTTGATCTTATGTAGACTGATACGTCAAGGATTCATATTGTTAACCCTAGAGCAACAATTAGAAAATAAAAATAAAAACAGCTATAACTAAAAAAAAAATGCATAAAAATTTAATCCAAAACTTTATGCAGGAAAGCAGAAACAAAGGAACAACAATGAAAAAAATAAAATACAAATGCATAACCAATGTAATAATAATAATAATGAGTTACTTATCTGGAATAAATAACAATCTCAAACATGCATGCACATTAATGACAGAACATCAAAATTCGTGTGACAAAAAGTAACAGAAATAAAAAGAGAAATAGACAAATCCAAATCATCGTAGAAGATTTATGATTACTTTCTCAGGAATTGATGGAATAAATAGACAATAAATCAATAGTTAAATAGAGGATTTAACAACACAAGCAACCAATTTGACCTAATTGACATTTTCAGAGTATTACACTCTACAAAACCCACATTCACGTCAATTGGATTTTATAAGAATTTCTGAAACAAGCAAATCTAATCTATAATGATAAAAAGCTCATTGCGTGACTAGAAAGGATTAATTGCAAAAGAGCACTTAAAATATTCTGGGAATACATAAATAATCCATGCGTTTTTGTTTAATTTGTGATATGTAAAGTGTAACTGAATGAAATTGATTGAAAAAAAATGAGCTGCTCAGGATGAATCAGGAAATCATAGCTTGAGCGGTTGTTTCAAAAATCAGACCGCAATACCGGTGCTTTGGTGCCTCCCTCACTTCCTTGCCAACTTAACTTTGCTGTATCTATGGCATATTTGAGTTTAACTAACAAGGGTAAATATAATCAAACAACATTAGGTTCAAATTTGCTTAAGAGTTTTAGTTTCTGTCTTCCTAGATACTGTTGCAAAACACGGCATACTAGAAGAACTTGAGCACAACTCTACAATATCATAATTGAATGCCACTTAATTTTTCGAATGTTCAGATGCTTCAGATACATCTCATAAGCTCTTAATCTAACTATTATTTCAGTTTTAGCTTAAATATCACTTCCACAGAGAAATGCTAAAGCAAATAATATTATCCATTTTTTTCATGGAAGAGATCCTCACAGAATATGTTTCTCAATTAAAGTATTCATTTCAATTATAATTTAATAATTAACATCAGCCTCCCCCACCAATCTGTTAACTTTATGAGGGCAGTTTCCTTTATTTATCAATGAAACCATGCATTACTTCATGTCTATGAAGGTCTTTCCATAGATTTGTTGAGTGAATAATTATTGATTACTGATCATGGCAGGGTATAAAAATAACATAGTAAAATGTAATTGCATCATAGTCAACATAAATCAGAATATAATGTTTTCTGACTAAGCGTAGATTATAAATTTTCCTATTTCAATAATCGCTCTTTAATAGGCTTATGCAAAGGGTGTTGTGTCTGGTAGAGTTACAAGACTAAATTATATGTAAACTGGATCTAATAAATGGAATGTACATTCTGGATGATTCAGTATAGAGCTAAGAATCATATCCAGTATAGACAGATCAAAAAAGCAAAACTACAGAGGTAGAAAACATCAGTCTGGGGTTGGGCCATATGCTTGACTGCAACAAGGCACAAGTGGACAATTTAGGATACTAGGTTTTTTTGATAACTTGATTTTGTTGTTAGTTACATGACTATGTATTTTTCAGAACTCAGAATTGTACACAAGGGGGGAAAAGAGAATTGTACACTAGGGGGGAAAAGTTTACTGTGTGTAAATACCTTAATAAACATGACAGAAAATTAAAACACAACAAGTAAATAAAAATCTTCTGTTTTCCCTCTAATTGCCACAAGGTTTGCAATGTGGTACTGCTTTTTAATTTTTAATTATTATGAATACATAATAGTTGTATATGTTTATAGAGTACACATGATTTTTTGATACAGGCATATAATGTGAATTAAATCACATGAGCATAATTGAGGTATCTATCAACTCAAGCATTTATCATTTCCTTATGTTAGGAACATTCCAATTCTACTCTTTTAGTTATTTTCAAGTTATCCTAATTTATTGTTGATTATAGTCACTTTGTTTTGCTATCATTGTTCATTCTAACTACATTTTGTACCCATTAACCATCTCCACTGTATCCCCCTTCCCCACTACACTTCCCAACTTCTAGTAGTCAATATTTGACTCTGTCTCCATGAGATCAATTGTTTTATTATTTAGCTTCCACATATGAGTGAGAACACATGAGATTTGTCTTTCTGTGCTTGGCTTATTTCACTTAACATAATATTCTCCAGTTCCATCCATGTTGTTGCAAATGTCAGGATTTCATTCTTTTCTGTGACTATTTAATATTCCATTGTGTATATGTACCATGATTTCTTTATATATTCATCTGGGTTTTTTTTTATTTATTTTTTTTATTTTATTTATTTATTTATTTATTTTTATTTCTGCATATTATGGGGTACAAATGTTTAGGTTATGTTGCCCTTGCCCCGCCCCCAGTCAGACCTTCAAGTGTGTCCATCCCCCAGATGTTGCACATCACACTCATTATGTATGTATATACCTCTCCCCCTCCGCCTCCCATCTGCCTGACACTCAATAAATGTTATTTCTATATGTGAAATATAGATCAGTGAAACCAATTTGCTTGTGAGTACATGTGGTGCTTATTTTTCCATTCTTGTGATACTTCACTTAGTAGAATGGGTTCAGCTCTATCCAGGAAAATGTAAGAGGTGCTATAACACCATTGTTTCTTATGGCTCAGTAGTACTCCATGGTATACATATACCACATTTTATTAATCCACACATGTATTGATGGGTACTTGGGTTGTTTCTACATCTTTGCAATTGTGAATTGTGCCACTATAAACATTCGAGTGCAGATGTCTTTGTTATAGAATGTCTTTTGTTCTTTTGGGTAGATGCCCAGTAATGGGATTGCTGGATCAAATGGCAGATATACTTGTATCTCTTTAAGGTATCTCCATATTGCTTTCCACAGAAGTTGCACTAGCTTGCAGTCCCACCAGCAGTGTATGAGTGTTCCTATCTCTCTGCATCCATGCCAACATTTATTGTTTTATGACTTTTTGATAAAAGCCATTCTCACTGGAGATAATTGATGTCTCATTGTGGTTTTGATTTGCAATTTCCCTGATGATTAGAGATGTTGAGCATTTTTTCATATGTTTCCTGGCCATTATTCTGTCTTCTTTTGAAAAGTTTGTGGTTTTGCCCACTTTTTGATAGGGTTCTATGATTTTTTTCTTGCTAATTTTCTGGAGTTCTAAATAGATTCTAGTTATTAGCCCTTTATCAGATGTGTAGCATGTGAAAATTTTCTCCCTTTCTGTAGATTGTCTTTTGCTCTTGTGACAGTTTCTTTGCCTGTGCAGAAGCTTTTTAATTTGATCAGGTCCCATTTATTTACTTTTGTTGTTGCTGTGATTGCCTTTGAGGTCTTCTTCATAAATTCTTTGCCTAGGCCAATGTCTATAAGTTTTTCCAACGTTTTCTTCCAGAATTCTATTAGAATTCTAATAGTTTCACACCTTAGGTTTTAAGTCTGTTACCCAGCATAAGCTGATTTTTGTGAGAGGTGAAAGATGTGGATCCTGTTTCAGTCTTCTACATGTGACTATCCAGTATTCCCAGCACCATTTATTGAATAAGGATTCTTTTCCCCAGTGTATGTTTTTGTCTGCTTTGTCTAAGATTAGGTGGCTATATGAGGATGGTTTTATATCTGGGTTCTCAGTTCTGTTCTACTGGTCAATGGCTCTGTTTTTGTGCCAGTACCAAGCCGTTTTGATTACTACTGCCTTGTAATAAAGTTTGAAGTCTGGTAAATTGATACCTACCATTTCGTTTTTATTGCCTAGAATTTATTTTACTATACGGGGTCTTCTCTGCTTCCATACAGAGCAAAAAATTATTTTTTTCTGTATCTGTGAAAAATGATGTTGATATTTTAATAGGGATTGCATTGAATCTGCAGATCACTTTGGGTAGTGTAGACATTTTAACAATGTTGATTCTGCCTATCCATAAGCATGGTATGGTTGTCCACTTGTTTACATCCTCTGCTACTTCCTTCCTCAGTGTTTCATAGTTGTCCATGTAGAGGTCTTTTACTTCCTTAGTTAAATATATTCCTAGGTACTTTATTTTCTTTGTTGCTTTTGTGAAGAGTATTGAGTCTTTGATTTAGTTCTCAGTTTGACTGTTATTGGCGTATAAGAATGCCTCTGATTTGTCAGTATTGATTTTGTATCCTGAGACTTTACTGAATTCATTTATCAATTCCAGGAGTCTCTTGGTTGAATGCCTGGGGTTTTCTAGATATAATATCATATCATCAGCAAAGAGTGAGAGCTTGATCTCTTCTGCTCCCATTTGGATGCCCTTAATTCTGTTCTCTTCTCTAATTGCTATAGCAAGGACTTCCAGCATTATGCTGAATAGAAGTGGAGATAGTGGGCAACCTTGTCTGGTTCCAGTTCTAAGTGGGAATGCTTTCAATTTTTCCCCATTCAGTATGATGTTGGCTGTGGGTTTGTCATATATGGCTTGTATCATTTTTAGGTAAACCCCTTCTATGGCTATTTTGTTAAGCATTCTTATCATAAAAGGGTGTTGAATTTTGTCAAATGCTTTTTCTGTGTCTATATTCATCTGTTGATATACACTTAGGTTGATTCCAAATCTTGGCTATTGTGAATAGTACTGCAATAAACATTGGAGTGCAGATATGTTTTAGCTATACTGAATTCCCCTCTAAACATTTTTTATAATAATGCCTGATACTATGATATAGTCTGAAGAATGCTAACATCTTATTCCTCCCCTAAAAATATAAATGTCCTAATTTGTAGAAGCTATGAATGTTGCCTAATCTGGAAAGAAAGAGTAGAAACAAAGCAAGATCTTTGTAGATGCAATTAATTTAAGGATATTGAGATGTGGACATTATCCTAGCTTATGTATGTGGTTGGAAATGCAATCATGTGTACCCTTATAAAGAGGAGGCAGAGGGATTTGAAGATGCTGTCCTTTAAGATTGGAGTGACGCAGCCATAAGCCAAGGAACACTGACAGAGGCGAGAAGAGGCAAGATTTTGTTTCTTTGCTGGAGCATCCAATGGGAGTAGGGCCCTGCTGACACTTTGATGTCAGCCCAGTCAAACTGATTTTAGGCTTTTGTCCTGCAGAGCAATGAGAGAAGAAATTTATGTTGTTTTAAGCCTCTAAATTTGTGGTAATTAGTTACCACAAACATAGGAAACTAATACAGAGAGATACTCTATTTTACTAATACTGTTTCTCCCACCAGCCATATTAGTCTACCTTGGCCAATATTAACTATACTTTGGCTTCTAATAGACTAGCCCAAAATGCTTTTTCTCAACTTTGACTTTCAGTTTATCTGTGTTCTTGTGATTATTTTCTCTTCTTAAAGAGTTTACAGTTTGGTTTTAGTCTAGTGGTATCCTTGTCTTATAGGTGGCTTGATAATTCTGGTAACATTGTGCATGGATATTGATATTATTTGGACTGATTCTATTGTTATTATTTTTTGCTATTAGTCCTAATTTTTAAAAATATTCTTTTGTTTTTCTTTTTCCTTGACTTCACATGCATTAATTAAGGTTTTTTTTTAATTTTTTCTATGTTTTGCTTACTATGCAGGATGTCAGACATTCTTTTAGTGAATATCATGAGAATTTAAAAATATGTAAATTGTCAAATCTTCAATTTTAAAATATTTTAATAAATATAATAAAAATAAAGATCTTAAAATATTTTATTTTTAATAATCTCTTATTCAGATGCTTTTGAAATTGGTATTATTTTATTAATCATTCAAATTTAAAATTAGGTTTATATATTCAATTTGTAATAATTAAGTTTTACACTTTTTTTTTTGTTCTTGGATATCAAATCTTAGTACTTATCATATCTTTTTGAATATCATATATTCTTTGAGAAGTACATTTTTTTAGCATTTCCTTTAATAAAAGTGCATGGGTATTACTTTCTTTCATATTTTTTGGTCAGAAAATATATGGTCCTTACTCACTACATGGTAAAAAGGATGCTTCAATAGAAGTTGAAATTTCTTTTCTCTGCTATACTTTTTAACATCATCGTTGGTGACAATTAGTTTAAATGCAGTTTTTCTTGTAAATAATGGCTTTTAAGTCAATTTTATGGTTTTTCTCCTTATCTATGGTGTTCTATTTTTCTGCAAATACAGGTTTGTTTGCTTGTTTACTCTTCCCACTGTTCAGTAATTATTCTCTCCTCTAACCACACTGATTCTAGCTTTGTTTGATGTCTATTAGTATTCAGATCCAGGCTCTATTTCCTTTAGTCTTATATAATTTGTTTCTTTTTCAACAGCTTTATTAAACACTTATATTATTAAGTTGCAGTTACATTTTCATCACCCCACATATATATTTCAAAATTGAGTCACCCTATTTTGCGTTGTCACTATGTACCTCAATTACAGATTTTTTAGGTTTTAGTCTGAAACTGTTGATTCTTGGTGAGCCCATGGTTGAAGAATTATCAGACATGCCAAAGTTAGGCAAGCACAAAAATAAGGTTTATTGAGGAGAGAAAGATAGGATTATAGGGGAAGAGCAAGATACAGGTTTACAGAACATGATACATATGCCAGAGATGAAGACCGGTCCCATTGTCACAGCAGGGCAGGCAAAAGGAAGGGCAAAGAGAAAGTGAGCTTGGCTGTGGTCTGCTTCCTATTTTACAGTTTCCGGATAGGGACCTCCCCTGTGGTTCAGAGGACACCATGGAACCACTTTGATTAGACAGTTTTGAGTCACATGACCTGAGCCTTACCTATGCATTTGGGTTCTAGGTCACTTTCCAGACTTTATGGTACCCCTGTGGCTTGGTCCGTGGGCTTGAGAGTCCGCTGCATTCTTTTGCAGCTGGCGCACCAAATTCTGATTGGCAGATTCGTAGGGAATTCTCTCCTCCCCTAGGTATGGAGAATAAGGGCTTGGCAGGACCAAGATGGGGCAACAGCACCCACTTTTGTCCCTAGAAGACCTGGAATCCCTCACTATCTACCTCACAGATTCATTTTCCTAATTCACCTTATACTTTGTTAAGTGGACTGTAAGCATTTTCTTAAATTAGTTTAATTATTGCTACCAACTATGATCCTTACAAGTCTGAAAATATTTCACGCTACCAGTTGAATGATAGTTTGCATGGGATTCTTGTGTTAGTCGGATTAAATGCATCATCCAGAATCTATCAGCATGCTCTTACAGTTATTTAAGAGAGAAATGATAAAAGGCGAGGAAGCATGGATCTGTTATTTTCACAGAATATCTATGTTCCTCAATTTTGAAGGAGCTCAGGAAATTTCACCTCAAAATATGACTCCTCCATATAAAGAGTATTTTGAACTGCAGGCCCCTTGAGATCAACAAAGTATTGGAGGGGGCTTTTCCTCTATGTGCAATAGGACTGACCCATCAAAAGATCAAAGGGGGCAATTGACTTCTCTTCCTCTCCCTGTTATGTCAATATATTGCAGAATGTCACCAGACCTGGCCCAAATCATTTAAAACATAATACATGTCTCTCAGGTTAATTTACAAATAAATCTGTTTCTCCCATCCATTCATCCTCCCTAGCAACCCTCTATCACCCCTAAACAGAATTACCTATATTCCTCATTTTCCCCTGCTCCCCTCTAAAAGGCATTTATAAAATAACTGAACTTCATGGAGATATTGGGTAATCACTCTGTGATTCTCCTCTATGCACATGGTAGATAAACCTTTCTCTTATTAATCTGCCTTAATTGTGAGTTGATCTCTCAGTGTACTTTTGGGGGAATGTTTCCCCTCACCCCTACAATTGAGAGGAATAATCTTTACTTCTTTTATTTTTTGAGGTTCTTTGGAGTTTCCATATTATTTAGAAGGTATGCAGTGAGTTTTAGATAGTATTTAGCTCTATTTTTTTTAATAACACCTTATAATTTAAGATTTTTTTTTAATGTGGCAGCACACTGGACGAACATGTAAAATATCTGGAAAATGTACTCTTTAGTACTACTGATACAATGCAAATTCAAATTCCAATGTTTACTGCATCATTATGAATGTTCTTCATTTTAATAAGTTAATAGGAGCATTTAAATATGCACTTTTCGCATGCTGGAGTTTTGTTCTTGCCCAATTTAGCAACATTAGTGGCAAAATAGCGTAATTAGAAACTTTGCAAAGAATTTTCAAATGTTTGTATAGAATCCTTTTATTAAAGAATAAACCACACGCAGAGATTACTTGTGGTGTTAGCTTTTCCCTAGCTGACTATGAAAGTCGAGTCAGCTGGTAAAGCATGCAGAAAAATAGGACACCATTTTGCCACTTAGGTAAATTTCTAAAAGACATTTGGGTCCTAAATATGAGGTGAAATCACATAAATTTAACATTAGCTAACATTTACTAGGTGATCTTTTGGTCTACATAATTTTTCAATGTGAAATGTAAACATATGTATTCTGTCACAGAAGTTAACTTCATATATAAAACAACTAAATGTATGCAGCCTCAGGGAGAGATTGTTCATTTTTTAAAAATGATAGAGAATTATCCATATGTACATTTGCAAATAAATTGTTGAAGACAGCACTTAAAATGGCTTCCAATAGTCTCTGCCTTCTGGTATTTTTGCCCTTGTGTAATCTCTACCCCTGAGATGAACCTAGTATCTCCCTTCCAGTGTCTGTGACAAAAGTAATTGGTTTGAGATTAGATTACAAAAAGACTGTGTCTCCCATTTTGCTTCTCTCTCTCTCTCTCCCGCCCCCTACCCTCACTCTCCCTATCTCTTTCCATTCTTGTTTAAGGGAAGCAAGCATCAATGTTGAGAATAAGTACACATGGCAAAGATATGATGTCTCCTGCTAAATGGCAGTCAAGAACCTGAGGCCAGCTGATAGTCCAGAGATTGCTTCTGGAAGTGGTACTTCCCCAAGGCAAAGATAAGAGGACTGTAGCCCTGATTTGCATCTCAATTTCAGCCTTGTAAAAGACCTTGAGTTAGAGGCACCCAATTAAATTGTGCTCAGTTTACTAACCCACAGAATTTGCAAGATAATAACTGTGTCTAGCTTTAGTCTACAAAGTTTTGGAAGAGAATATTTTATTTCCTGTAAGCAAACACTTTTGACATTGTTTTCAAAAAACAAGCTGGGATACATTACATAATGATATGTTATAAATAGTTGGAAAGCAATAAAATAATGCTATTTCAAGATTTTGGGGAACAAATATAAATTTAACAACTACAAAAATGGCAAAAATTAATGTTGATAAGAACAAAATATAGTAAATTAAATTTTAATGCATATTTTGTCAGATAATTATTAATCATTACCTCACAGCAATTCTCCTTTCGGTGTTAAGGTACCACCTAGAGCAGCAGTCTCCAACCTTTTTGGCACCAAGGACTGGTTAGATGGAAGATAGTTTTTCCACGGACCAGGGAGAGGGGCGGTTTCAGGATGATTCAAGTGCATTACATTTATTGCTCAAACATGATAATCTGTCTTTGCAGTCACTCCCCAGTAGTAGCATCACTGCCTCAGCTCCACCTCAGATCATCAGGTATTAGATTCTCACAAGAAGCTCACAACCTAGATCCCTCGCATGCAGTTTACAGTACAGTTCCCACTCCTATGAGAATCTAATGCCACTGCTGATCTGACAGGAGGCGGAGCTTATGCAGCGATGCCAGCGATGGTGAGGCTGTAAATACAGATGAAGCTTTGCTGGCTCTCTTACTGCTCGCCTCCTATTGTAAGGACAAATTCCTAACAGGCCACAGATCGCTACCAGTGCATGGCCCCGGGGTTGGGGATTGCAGAGCTAGAGACTTAATCTAACCAATTTTGAAGTTTTCCAAGGCTACATGACTACTCTTTTCTAAGGTTCTTTGATATCACAAAATTTTGGTTTGAGATCCAATATTTATTTTGCTGGAAAACTCCTCTAAGGAATTTTGTTCACCTTTGATAAGAAAGATGAGTTTGCTGCTTCTGCGGTAATGGAGAACAGTCTTCAGCTTGAGCCTCATCTTCAGGTAAGGAAGTGGTTTGGGGTTTTGTTTAGAATTTGATACCTAAAGATCAAGGTTTTTTGTCAGCCAGCTATTATTTCTCATTATGCTTAGAGACCTTAACACCATATAAATTGTATGATTGGTTTTTTTTTGTTTGTTTTTTTGTTTTTAGTTTTGATCTGTCTTGCATTAGATTTGAACAACTGTTGGTCAAAACTGACTAAAACTTTAAATTGTGAAAAACAAGTCCTTTAAAGTAGACTAAACCCCCTACATCTCCAGTAAGTCAAGTTCCACCTCCAAAGACACCAGTCAGTTTAAAGAAACCAAAATCTTTTACCTGAAAGGATATTTCTTTAACATATTTTTATTTTTTTATTTCAATACATCAAGGGAATACAATTGTTTTTGTTACATAGATACCTTGTATAATGCTTAAGTCCAGGCATTTAGTATGCCTATCACCAAAACAGTGTTCATTGTATCCCATAGATAAGTGTTTACCCCTCGCCACCCTCCCACTCTCCCTCCTTCTTGGTTTCCAATGTTCTTTACATCTCCTTGTGCCCACGCGTGCCCATCATTTAGCTCTCAGTTATTAGTGAGTACACATGGTGTTTGTTTTTCCATTCCTGAGATAATGGTCGCCAGCTTAATCCAAATTGCTGTGAGTGTCATTATTTCATTCATCTTCATGGCTGAGTAGTACGCCATGGTAAATATATGTCACATTTTCTTTATCCACGCATGAATTCATGGAAACTTAGGTTGATTCCACATGTTTGCAATTGTAAGTAGCGCTGCAATAAACTTTCAAGTGCAGGTGTCTTTTTCAAAAAAATGACTCGTTTTCCTTTGGGCAGATACTCAGTAGTAGGATTGCTGGATAGAATGGTAAGTCTACATTTATTTTTTTGAGAAATATCTGTACTATTTTCCATAAAGGTTGTACTAATTTTTAGTCCAACCAACAGTGTAGAAGTGTACCTATTTCTCTGTATCCATGCCAGTATCTCTTGTTTTTTGACTTCTTGATCATGGCCACTCTGACAGGGGCAAGATGATACCTCATTATGATTTTGACTTGCATTTGCCTAACACTTAGTGATGTTGAGCATTTTTTAATATGTTCGTTGGCTATTTGTTTATCTTCTTTTGAAAAACTTCTGTTCATGTCTTTTGCCTATGTTCTTATGGGGTTGTATGTTTTCTTTCTTGCTGTTTTGTTTCAGTTCTTTGTACATTCTGGATATTAGCCCTTTATTAGAGGTATAGTTTGCAAATATTTCCTCCCATTTTATAGTTTATCTATTTACTCTGTTGATTTTATCCTTGGCTGTGCAGTAGTTGTTTAATTTAATTAAGTCTCATTTATTTATTTTTGTTATTGCTATATTTGCATTTGAAATTTTAGTCAAAACTGCCTAGGCTTACGTCTAGAAGAGTTTTTCCTTGTTTTCTTCTAGAACTTTTATATTTTCATGGCTTATATTTAAGTGTTTTATCCACCTTGAATTAATGTTTTTATATAGTGAGAGACAGTGGTCCTGTTTCATCCTTCTGCATGTGGCTATCCAGTTTTCCCAACATAATTTACTGAATAGGACTTAATTTCCCCAGTGCATGTTGTTGTTCATTTTATTAAAGTTCAGTTGGTTGTAGGTAGATGGTTTTATATCTGGTGTGTCTATTCTGTTCATTTTGATGTATAGCCCTACTTTTATACCAGAACCATGCTGGATTGTTATTTTGATGGGGACTGCATTGAATCTGTAAATCACTTTGGACACTATGGAGATTTTAATAATGTTGATTCTATCAATCCTTAAGCATGGATTTTTTCTGTTTGTTTTTCCATTTCTTTGTGTCATCTACAATTTTTTTCATCAGTGTTTTGTAGTTCTCCTTGTAGAGATCTTTCACCTCCTTGGTTAAGTATATTCCCAGGTATTTTTTTTTTCTTCGTAGCTATTATAAATGATATTGAGTCCTTGATTTAACTCTCAGCTTAACTGTTATTAGTATATAGAAATGCTACTGATTTGTGTACACTGATTTTGCAACCTGAGACTTTGCTGAATTCATTTTTCAGTTCTAGGAGTCTTTGATGTAGGGTTTAGGGTTTTCTAATTACAAGATTATATTGTCAACAAACAGGAGTAGTTTCACCTCCTCTCTCCCAATTTGGATGTCCTGTATTTTTTTCTCTTGTCTGATTGCTCTGGCTAGGACTTCCAGTACTATGATGAATCAAAGTGGTGACAGTAGGCACCCTTACCTTGTTCTTAGGGGGAATGTTTTGAACATTTCCCCATTCAGTATGAGGTTGGCTACTGGTTTGTCATATATGGTTTTTATGATTTTGAGATATGTTACTTCTATGTCTAGTTTGTTAAGGGTTTTTATCATGAAAGAGTGCTGGATTGCATCAAATGCTTTTTCTCCATCTATTGGGATGATCATGTGATCTTTGTTTTTGCTTCTGTTTATGTGATGAACCACATTTATTGATTTGCTTATGTTGCACCCTCCCTGCATCCCTAGAAAGAAACACACTTGGTCATGGTGAATTATCTTTTTGATATGCTGTTGAATTCTGTTTGCTAGTATTTTATTGAGGATTTTTGCATCTATGTTTTTAAGGGATACTGGTCTGTAGTTTTCTTTATTTGTTGTTCCCTTTCCTGGTTTGAGTATCAAGGTGATACTGGCTTCACACAATAAGTTAGGGAGGATTCTCTGCTTCTCAATGTTACAGAATAATTTCTGTAGGATAGGTATCAGTTCTTCTTTGTAGATCTGGCAGAATTTCGGTATGAATCTGTCAGGTCTGGAATTTTTGTTTGTTTGTTTGGAGAGTTTGTATTACTACTTCAAACTGGCTGCTCATTATTGGTCTGTTCAGGATTTCTTTTTCTTCATGATTCAGGCTTTGGAACTTGTGTGTTTTCAGGAATTTATCCATTTCCTCTAGGTTTTCCAGTTTGTATAGAGGTTTTCAAAATATTCATGAATAATATATGTATTTCTGTGTTATCAGTTGTAATGTCTCCTTTTTCATTTCTGAGTTCATTTGAGTCCTTTCTCTTCTATTTCTAGTTAATCTCATTAGCAGTCTATTGATTTTGTTTATCTTTTCAAAGAACCAACCTTTTGTTTCTTTGTTCTTTGCATTGTTTTGTTGTTGTTATTTTCCATTTTGTTTAGTTCTGCTCTGAGTTTTGCTCTTTCTTTTCTTCTGCTGGCTTGGGGTTTGGTTTTCTCTTCTTTTTCTGCTTCCTTAAGATGTGACCTTAGATTGTTAATTTATCATCCTTCTGTCTCTTTGGCATAGGCACTTAAGGCTATAAATTTTCCCCTTAGTATTGCTTTTTCTGTATCCCATAAATTTTTGAAAGCTTATGTCCCATTTTTCACATACTTCAAGGTCTTTTTTGATTTCTACCTTAATTTTATCATTGACCCAAGGATCAATTAGTAGTAGGTTGTTCCATTTCCCTGACCTTGTTTAGATTTGAGAGTTTCTCTTGGAATGGATTTCTAGTTTCATTCCACTGTGGTCTGTGAGATACATGGTATGATTTTGGTGGTTTTTGAATTTGCTGACTTCTTTTGTGGCCAAATATATGATCAATGTTGGGAAATGTCCTATGTGCTGAAGAGAAGAATGTATACTTAGTAGTTTTGGGAGAATGTTCTGTAAATGTCTCTTAGGTCCACTTGTTCTAGAGTTGTACTTTATTATAGCATTTATTTTTTGATTTTCTGCTTGGATGATATGTCCAATTCTGTCAGTAGGGTGTTGAAGTCCTTGGCAATTATGATGCTACTATTTATTTCTTTTCTTAAATTTAATAGAATTTGCTTTATGAATCTCTGAGCTCACATGTTAGGAGAAAATATATTTAGGCTTGTTATGCCTTGTTGAATTGCTCCCTTTACCATTATATAATGGCCATCTTTGTATCTTCTTTTGCCATGGTTGATTTAAAATCTAATTTATCTGATACAAGAATGGCTACACCAGCTTGCTTTTGGTTTTCAGTTGCATGGAAATTTTTTTTCATCCCCTTACCCTCAGTCTGTACAAAGTCCTTGTGAGTTAGATATGTTACTTGGAGACAGTATCTACTCTGCTCATGTTATTTCATTCATTCAGTCAGTCTGTGCCTTTTTAGTGGGGAATCAAGCCCATTCATATTCAGTGTCATGCTGATATGTGATACCGTTCTGTTTATCATGTTGGATGCTATGTTGTTTGACTTTCATCTGATGCTATTATTTTATAATAGCTGTGAACTTTAACTTTTGCATGTTTTTACACTGGTGTTTATCTATTGTGCCGTTCCATGTGTAATGCACTTTTGAGTATTTCCTACAGGGTGGTCTAGTAGTGACAAATTCCCTTAGTGTTTTGTTGTCTGGAAAAGTCTTTATTTCTCCATCATTTATGAAACTTGGTTTTGTATTATATAAAATTTTTGGCTGGCACTTTTTCCATTTGAGAACACTAAAAATGGGGCAGCAGTCCCTTCTGGCTTGTAAGGTCTCTGTCGAGAAGTCTACTGTTAGCCTGATGGGTTTTTCTATGTACATTAGATGACCATCTTGTATCTAGATATTTGAATCATCAGCAATACCAGGGAAGTTTCCCTCAATAATTCCCTCAGATAGGTTTTCCATTCTATTTTCTTTTTCTTCCCTTTCAGAAATATTGTAATTCAGAGAAATTCAGATGGCTGGTGGGAGAGCCAAGGTCAAGGACCCAGGCCCCAAGAGGCAGCACAGGATTCTCAGGGGCAGGGCCATTAGGGTCAGAGGCAGCACAGAAACCTCAATGGTGGGGTCACAGAGTTGGGCCACTGGGTGGCTGGGGTTCTGCCTCTGCCCAGCTCTGGCCAAGACAGCTGCTGTGGGGCATCTCAGGTGGTGTCTGTGATGCCCGTTCTGCTCAAATCCCCTGTGAGGCAGGGTTACTAGGTTCCCGGTCACAGGGCACTTGAGAGTGTCCAGTCTCCCTGTTCCCTCCTTGGACTGGCTTGGGCAATGTGGAGGCTGCTCCAGCAAAGTCCAACATAGTTTAGGCACTCTGGACCTGAAAGCTCAGAATGGCATCAGTTGTACTGACCCAGGAATGGAAGCTGCCATATCCTTGCCGTTCCCACTTTCCTAGGTAATGTCACTGCACAGACTACAAGCAGCCCCCTGGTCAGTTCAAAGGTCTGCAGCAATGAAAGGATAACCCCTCACAGCTAGGGCCAGTGTCCACAGGGGAAGCATGGATTCCTGGGGTTCTCTCCTCCTGTCCTTCCCCACATGTATATGCCTCCCCCGGGTACCTTCTGATCTTTTTGAGTGGATCACCCCATCACCTTCTCCTTCACTCTGAGTGTCCCCTGTCACTTCTCTGATGATTTACAATGCTCTAAGAAAGTCCATTCATAAGTGGGCATCCACATGAAACTTTTGATCGTCTCCTTGAGAACAGTGCATGTATGCTGCTTCTAGTCAGACATCTTGCCCCCTTCCCTCTTTGACATATTTTAAAGTGGTCCTTCCAACACATATTAACCAAGAGTCTGAGATCTTTAAAAGTCTAAAACTTGACATTCTCTGAAAACTGAGAAATATGTGAGGTTTCCTTTACATAAAAGACCACCTTTCAGCTCTCTCTCTGTGCTAGTAAAATAAAACATACCACTAAAAATCCTATTAGGCAGTGGTTAGATGACATTAAAATGGGTCTTTTATTTTAAACTCCTACATTTAAATATATACGGATAGATTTTAGAGATCTCTTATTCATAATAATTGCTTTATTTATATTTATAAGAAAATCAAATTAAAACAATACATAGCAGTGTCATGGCTAGCCTTAAAAATTTTCTTGAAAAATTGAAGAATAAACATCTGTCCTAAAAGATAAAATCCTTTGTATGCTGCCTCTGTGGGAATAACCACTCTTGCAAAAACAACAGGCTGAGTGCAGTGCTTTATGACTTTAATCCTTGCACTCTGGGAGGTCAAGGCAGGAGGATTGCTTGAGGTCAGGAGTTCGAGACTAGCCTTAGCAGGAGCAACGCCCCATCTCTACCCAAAATAGAAAAAATTAGCCGGGCATATTGGCATCCATTTTTAATCTTCCTCTAACGTTGCACCCAAACCTCTTCCAGAAAAAAAAAAAAAAAAAAACAAACAAAAAAAAACCTTACATTGCCTATGTGTTTTAAGATGTAAATTGTTTCCTTGTTTTCCCTAAAACCGGTGAAGGGCTTCAGGCCAAGTGAAACAGATAAAAACTTTAAACCTTTCCATTCACAGAGGCATTTAGAATTTAATTGTTCTTTTAAATTGGGAAGTTTTACTTGTCTTATGGCTAAAATCTAAAACCAAAACTATAAAGTCTTTGTATGCATGTGTTAAAATTTTGTGTCGTGTTTACGTAGATATCTATGTCAATACATGTTTAAATATTGTCTAAATGTGGTACTCAATTAACTTAAAAATATTAGTACTCATAAATTTTAAAAACTAGTCCAAATGCTTTTCAAGTTCATGTGACTTTAGAACCGCCGGAGCCCTGCCCCACCACCCATCTTAGGTCGGGAGGAGTACCCCAAGTCTATGCTTCCCTAAACTCAAGGACGCCCCCCAACCCCCCACCTCGTCCCCGCCCTTGAGCTGCGCAGAGAGGAAGAGTCTGACCCTGCACACTCCCCACCGCCACACATGCCTTGCTGTGTGGTTAACCCCCGCCTGCACTAAGGCTGGAAAAATGGCGTTGGAAAAATGGCGTACGGCTCAGTGCAGAGCGCGTGCATGGCAGTGCTAGCTTCGCGTTAGACCCTCGCGGGCAGACCATACTTCCCGTGAAGACTCCACTTCCGGCGGAGACCCCAGTTCCCGTGAAGACTCCACTTCCGGTGGAGACCTCAGTTCCCGTGGAACTCCACGAGCGGAATTAAGTCTAGAAAAAGGTCAAGGGTCGCGGCGATGACGTTGAAGCTTTTGGGAATTTTGAATTGAAAACTAGAATAAAATATAAAAATAAAATAAAATAAAATAAACCACCTAACAGGGTTTCTTTTTAATGTTTATTTTTGTAACACAAGATATCGGATAACGAGTTTAAAAATGGATAAATACTTCCAATTTCTGCCCCCAGGGATAGGTTACTTATCTTCTCATTTGTTGTACTCTCTTCCCCACAACTTCATCTGCATTTTTTTATATATAAATATTAAAGGCTCTTTGTAGTCTCACTGAATGAATAGAAATTAAAAAAATATTAAAAACTCTCCATATATAATCAGAAAAAAAAGTTCATGTGACTTCAGTAATCATTAATAAAGATTCAAAATCATTAATAAATAAAGATAGTTTTAAAATTGTTGGTAAAATAAAAATGTCTTCTGGTCAGGCAGATTTACACAATTTCTGCTAGATGTTTTAAGGTCTTTTAAACTATTGCTTTTTTAAATGTTTTTGATAATTGTTTTAGGGTCTGTGATTTTATGTCTTAGAGCCATTAGATTCTAGGCTCTAAACAAATGACCATAATATGGCCTAGGGACATGGGGCATTTTCCCTGGACCAGCTGTGCCTCACGGTCAGGCTGGAAAGGGTTAGACATTATCTCCACAGCTTTGTCCTCAGTCCAGAACTCTGCACTTGTTATATAAATTCAAGACTCAGATGAGTCCTGCCCTCCATACCCCCATCCTTTGGTGCCATGTGGGTACTTGAGACTTGGAGAAAGACATTAGGGAGGGTACTTGTGTCACAGTTTCAAAATTCTTTTCAGTAACTTAAAATCTTAAATTCGCATTATGTTAATTTAAGTAGCAGATAATCATAAAATATCTGAGTCATTTTAGGTATCAATAAATTTTATTAAAAATAAAATGTATTTATAAAATAAAATACTAAAATAATTATTAAATATAAGTTTGTATACTTTAAAAACATAAGTTTAGGTTCATATACATCGACATCATATTTTTATATGAAATCAAAAGCTAGCCATATTTAGGTATGTTAAAAAACAATTAGAGACTGATAACATTTAGAAATTACCTTAACTTCCTAGACTTTTGTTAGGTCCAGAGGCAAGAAAGAGACACACAAAGCCTCATGTGTAGGAAAATGCTATTTATTTTGAGCATCTGGGTGTAAATGGGTGGAGGCCTGTTTTATCCAGATGGAGAGAGTATCTGGGGCAGAACAACCACTCGCTGTAATAAAATTTTTTTAAATAACCAATTTCTGGGACCCCGTGTCAGTTTCATCCTGCAGAGATAAGGGATGGGGGTACTTTCATCCTTATCAGGGGGCATAGCAATGCTGGCTGCATCTGTTTGTTAGATTTGCAAGTCCCAGGGACTCTGCAGACTCCTCCAGCTGTTGTATTACAAGCCTAAGTTTTTCATTAACTGCATTCCATCCTATACATACTTTTTGGGTTTTACCAGGAGCAAATTTAACATCTTTTACTAAAAACAAAGGGTGCCAAGAGTTAACATTATAAATAACATATCTAATTAAAACTATTTTTTACGAAATAAGTAATTTTATATTCAAATTGTATAAAAATATTCGATATATTTTTTAGCGAAAAATGTTATAAAATAAGAAGGATGTGGTTTTGATTAAAGAAATACAATTTTGTCCAGTTTAGACATTTTAAGTATTGTTTTAAATTAAAGGAATAAAAAATATAGATAAAACTAAATAGCTATGAAAAGTTGAAAAAAGAATGAAAATGGTGAAAAATTGTAAAAGGTTATAAGAGGTTTATAAAAATCTAACTTTGTGGTCAAATTGACTAATATTAAGTAGATTAATTTATAAGTTTTTATTAAATTTAGCTTTTAAAATTAATATACTAAAACAAAGATAAAATTGGATTAAACAAGATTTTCATAGAATATTAACAGAGATGGTAAAAAAAATGCTTATTCACCTTTTGAGTAAATGACAAAAAAGATGGGAAATAGAGACAGATTTTGTTTACTTTCTGATGTTTTTATTAGGTGTTATGATTGTTTAGAAAACTGAGTCTCCTGTCTGTCAAGGAATAAAGGCTTTTCCTTTTAAAATCTTTGAATTGTCATTTTAGTTACATGAATGCCTTATTTCACAATAACCTGTAATTTGGTTTTGTGATATCAAGTATTTTAAAATTTGGATATTTGACAAAATTTCCAAAATCAAAATTTTAAATTATATTAGGTCCCCTAGAAGTCCAAGAGAAACATATTTGGCTTATTTGGTGTATAAATTTACAGGAAGCATTGTCAAATATGAAATGGTGTTTAACTTTCTTTGGGTTATATTTGTATAAATAAATTACAAATACATTCAAAAATTGTATGAAACTTCTAAAACTTCTATAGGTCTTGATAGATGTTATCAGTAATAATTATGATTATTATGTTAAATTGTTGTATGCCACAAAAATAACCAAATTTATTTGTCAATTCTCTGTTTAACTATGGTTATTCTAAGACATTTTGTCATCCACAATTACTGTTTTACTTTGATTTTTCTCAAAGGTGGTATTTAACTAGCTACAGTCCAAAATTTGCTTCTTCATGAAAATTTATAGAAAGGACTCTGACTGGAGCTCTTGAACATAAGTTTCTGATAACTTCAGAGATCACACCATTTGGGCTTAAAAAACTTTCAATTTCCAGGCCTGCTGATGTGCTCATGAAGATTGCTAACCCAACCTCAAGTAGAACAAAAATTAATTACATTGGATTAAATTTGTAGAAGTGAAATACATTTTTAAATGACTTTTCTGTTTGAAACATTGCTGATTCTTTATGAGCTTTGTTTTCCAGAAGTCAAGAAACTTTTTTTTTCTTATTTTGAGCTATTTATAGCTTACAACAAATTAATAAAGTATATTTTTGTTAAAAAATTTGCAGTAATAATTTTTCTCTCTACTCGATTTCTCCAAAATTTAGAAACTATTTATGACTATTCTTAATTTATAGCAATGTAATTATTTGCATAAGTTCAATAAGAACCTACTTTCTTTTATAGCAGAATAGACATGGAGACACTGGTTATTTTACCAAGGCTTTGACTGGAATGGCATATTTTTATATATGTCCAGACTGCTTTGAGGGATCATGGCTGACTTTATAGAGCCCACAAAAGGTCCTTTGGAAAGACTGGCCTTGTACCATGTCCTTTATAAGGTTCTGACATGTGGTGGGTAAGAAATGTCATTTTCCAACAGGTTCAGGTGTCTTAATTTATTTTGGGACCTCAAGTAAAGAGGAATTCTGTCACTTCACACAGGTATTGCAGACAGTCTGAAAAATTCTTGGCTTGACTAGCCTCAAGAGGCTTTTTAAAAAATGTCTAATCTGGGATTCCTTATGGAAAAGTTCCAACAAAGCCAACTTTTAAAAAAGCTTCTCTGGCCAATAACTATTTTTACTGTACTTTATGTAAATCATCTAGCCACATATAATATGACTAAAATTTATTTTGCAAATAAATTGGCCCTACTATGATTTATCCTTGGTAAAAATAAAAAACTAGAGAAAGAAAAAATTATGCTTCAGAAGAAACTATAGTACATCTGTTTTTACTGCAGTCCCCAACCCGGTGCCATAGACCAGTCTGTGGCCTGTTAGGGATCAGACTGCAGAGCTCTGCCACCCCCACACCTGTAGAAAAATTGACTTCCATGAAACTTAGGAAGGGGGGGGGGGCACAGCAGGAGGTGAGTGGTGAGCAAGCCAGTGAAGCTTCATCTGTATTTATAGTGGCACCCCATCACTCGCATCACTGCCTGAGCTCCACCTCCCCTAACACCTCCATCGCCTGTCCTGTGGAAAAATTGTCTTCCATGAAACTGGTCTCTGATGCCAAAAAGGTTGGGGACTGCTGTGTTACTGGATTCTAGCTTTGTTCAAAATGATTTTTGAGTTTTTATTATTTGCCTGTAATTTGGCTTTGGTCTTTTTTTAAATTTAATTTCCTTCCTTCCTGTGGAACATGATCTCCTAAGAATGAGCCTTCCTAGAGATGAAGGATTAGATGAAACACAACCACACATTCATGTCTTCCATGCTTTCTCCAAAATACCTTAAAGAACAGGGATGAATTTAAAGGAGAATAAAATTCTCAGGACCAACCTTCTCTCTCCCTGTGAAAAAGAGAAGGTCAATCCTGGAGGCTGAGTCATGCAACTGTCTCTTCAAAATGAATAGCTGTTACTATGCATCAGTCCTATCTCCATGGAAATGTAAAAGGACTCAGATCCCACAGATCATTGATAAGGAAATTCTTCACTGGTCTCCCATGACCAAGGACACGCAAATTGTAACTTTGGGTCTACAGGCTAAATCTAGCTCCTAAAACTAAAGTCTGTTTGATTCCACACTAATAATGTTGATTGCAATTTATCTCCCTAGGTGCAGAACAGAGATAAGATAAAATCATTCATTCTTCCATGTACCCATGGACATCTACATAATTGGTATTTCCTTCTCTTCCTTTTTCTGTTCAAACATTTACCTTATCTTCTGTAATAAGTATTTCCTGAGCCTCATAGGAATGTAACCATTTTGCCTTCCTACCCACGCCCCTCCTCCTTTTTCTTTCTATATGCTCTGTCTCCTTTAACTATTTAAGTTGCCAAATTACCCTTTGATAAACAGTCACAGATTTGTCTATGATTTGTGTTTTTCCTGGGAGTGTCCTCAAAATTTAGCTTAATAAACTTACATTGACTGAGATCTTAGCCTCAGTGACTTATTTTCAGTTGTCAAACTCAATATAGTCTAGTAGACTCTAACTAATTTAAATGAGAAAAAAGCAAAAACTCAGTTTGCATACTAGAAGTAAACATAAAACAATCCAATTGTATTATGTTCTAATTTACTTTAGTAACTAGTTGTGCAAAGTTTAAATGAATAGAAGATAAAAAGAATGTAAGCATTAACTAATAGATTAGAACATATATCCAAATTAAAATGAGTTAAAATATGTCAGGGGAATGAGCAGGTTAGAGGACTGAAAGTTTATTTTCAGTGGTTATAATGTGACATCAATCAATACATTATTTTCTGGTGTAATGATCAGTCTTTGTGATTTAGGCTTACAATGAAAGTGTATAGGCCGACATACATCTTTGCCCATCTCTTTATCAGAAAATGTTTATATTTGAAATGTCTATATTTGAATCAGATCATTTATCACCTGGAAGGGGAAAGATTGTTGCCTTCAGTAGGGGTGAATGGTCTCAGATATAGTGAAACATTGTTACCAAAAACTTGGCACTTGCCCATGAGGCTGAATCACAATGAGGACAAGTGGTCTGGGGAAGAGGAAAGAGAAGTTTTATTATTTTGCCGGCAAAGGAGGAAAAATGGTAGACCACCTCATCTCAAAATCCAAATTTCCCAAATATTCACAAAAATACAGAGCTTTTAAAGGATGGGTTCTCAGCTTCAGGCAATTACTGTTCAACTACAGTTGATGATTCTGATCATTCCAACTCTACTGAAGACAGTCTTGTGACCTTTGCCCAGGACCTCCCCTTACCAGGTTGGGCTGGGCCATCTCCTGTTGCACAAATAAACAAAAGACTTACCCTGCCCCTCCCAACCACTGGCCTGAGGCAAGGATGCAACTTCAGTTTTCAAAAAGGAGTAGAGCATGTTTTAAAGAGACAGAAAATATTTTTGCCATTTTTTCCAGGCCATTCCCTCTATTATGACATTGGTTCTTTTGACTGGGAAGAATCATAAGGTTTGTGTGATTTCGGTAATTGGCATCTCCACTCATTCCTATTAGATAGCATTGGAGGTGAAAAGGTCAGAGGGCACTTGCCACATAAAGGTATTAGATTAGACAATACGTTAAACATTTATTTAGATATGGAGTATATTTGATATAAATATTGTACATGCAATTTGTAGCCTTGTTAAAAGTGAAGAACTTAACAGATACAAAAAAATATTAGTTTGATTACAAAATCATGTTCAGAATAGTTGTTAATACTTTTTATTGCTTATCAAGTAATTGGATTATGCAATAAAATTACTTTAAAAACAGCAATTACTTTAGAAACAACAATTACTTTGGGATAAAAGTAATACATTCACATCCCTTTATTTGAAAAATAGGGACAGAGTATATTTGTTTCAAATCATGTAGTACAGAGCTAATCCATAGCTGCTTACTTCTAAACTAGTCAGAAGCAATCACATTTTAGTTGGGTCAATTCTACATACATTACAAACAGTATTTTTCATTGAATTTAGTTGATAAAAGTTTTATTAGATTTTCTTTGCCATTTATCCTATTTTCATATTCTTTAAAGTTGGAATTTTCACTGTCTTTCAAAAGACTTTGAGTATGTCAAAGGCATATATTTTTCTGATACATTTCTTTATTAATTTCCATGGGTATCTGCATGAAAGACATAAAGAAGTGAAATTGAATGAAATAAAGAATACACCCTGCACAATAAAACTGAGCTCACATTTCAAAGAAATATCCTCCAAGTAAAGATGAAAGACAAAATACAAATCCAGGGCAAACATGACAACAAATATAGTCAAAAATGTTACCAGGGTCAATACTCATAACTCCATCTAAATAAATACATTCTTCTTTCAGGCTTAAATTCTACCAAGAGTAAAGCCTTTTAAATACTATGCTCAATTGTAGAAATAAATATGAGTACAGAAAGGAATTTTTGATAGTAAAGGAACACCAATATAGCAGGTCTTGTGTTTCCTGGCCCTCCACTTAGAAGCTAAAGGCAACATAGAGTTAGCATTTCCCACCCTCCACCCAACAACAGTGAACCACTCAGACACATAACTCACGGTCCTCAACTCAGCAGCAGCAGAAGATCAAGTGTAGGCATTTCCCGAACCTCCATCCAGGGCAGAAGTCATCCAAGATGAGTCTAGGGCGTCTAAACAACAGCAGAATGGGAATAAATCCGGGAGTCTTCTGACTCTCTACCAAGTGTCAGAGAGCCACCCACATTCTGTGATGTTAATTTTGTACCCCAAACTGGTACATATATTTAAAGCAATTTATATCAAAATGTCAACAAGGATTTTGGCAGATATAGAAAACATTATTCTAAAATGTATGTGGAAGTCTATGAGTAATACAATTGTTTATATAATCTTTTAAAAGAAAAATATAGTGGACAGATCACTGTGTTCAATAAGAAGTCATATTAAAAAGCTACAATAATTAAAATATTGTAGTATTAATGGAGGAATAGACACATAGATAAATGAGACATACTAGAGAACTCCAAAATAGAATCAAACAAATACGCACAGCTAATTTTTGAACAAAGGTGCAAAAGTAATTCAATGGAAAAGTGATGGCCTTTTTCACAAATGATGCTGGAGAAATTGAACATCCACAGACCAAATGAATAAATAAATAAATAAGAAAAGAATGTGAGTCTCACATCTCATTTAAAAATTAATTCGAAATACATTATAAACTCATATGGAAAATACTACACTTTAAAATTTTTGGAAAAAACAGGCCAAGATTTATATGAGGAAAACTAAATAAACTATCCTAAAAAGAAATCATGGAAGAGCTAGGTAAAGACAAAGCAATTCCATGTTCACGAGTAGGACTATTTAATATTATTAAGATCTCTGCTTTTCCCAATTTGATCTATAGATTCAATGTAATCTAAATCCAAATTTCAGAAATTTATCTTTTGGATCTTGACAAACTGATTCTAAAGTTTATACAGAAATTCAAAAGACCCAGAATAGGCAACACGAAATTAAAGGGCAAAGATAAAACCAGAGTACTGACATTATCCTACTTCGAGATTTACTATTTACTATAAAGCTATAATAATCAAGATAGTGTAGTGTCGGTGAAATAAAACACAAATAGATAAATGGAACGGAATAGAGAGCTTAAAAAAGAATGAGCTTTTGATACACACAACAACTGGGATGAATCTCCACAGAATTATACTGATTGTAAAAAATTCATTAACAAAAGTTGACATACTGCATTATTCCATTTATGTAATATCTTATTGTGATTAAATATACACAACATAAAAATACCATTAAATATACACAACCTAAAAATACCATTCAGTACATTGCACTATTGTGCAATCATGAGCACCATCCATTACCAAAACTGTTAACCTTCTCCCCAAGGGAAACTGTGTACCTGTTAAGCATGAACTTCTCATTCCTGCTTCTCTCTAGTCTGTGACAGCCACCATTTTATTTCCTGTCTCTGTGAATTTAAATACTGTAGGTACCTTATATAACTAGAATCACAATATTTGTTCTTTCGTGACTGTGCTATTTCACTCTGCGTAATGTCCTCAAGGTTCATACATGTTGTAGCATCTGTTATAATTTCATTCTTTCTTAAGGCTGAATAATAGTTTATGGTAAGTATAGACCATATTTTGTTTATCCATTTATCCATTATGTAACTCTTTTTAAATGAAAAAAATTATAGACATGTAGAACTGATGTTGGTAGGTGTTAGGGATGAGGACAAGGGTGCACTTATAAAAGGGCAACACCAGGTATCCTTGTAGTGATGAAATTGTTCTCTCTATTTTTTTTGGTGGGGAATAGACTATTGTAAAGATGTGATAAAATTATACAGAACTAAACACGCACAAACATACATATTCAAATGAGTATGTGTAAAACTGTGGAAATCTGAACAGGATCAAAGTCAATATCCTAGAGTAGATGTTCCGCTATAGTTTTGTAAAATGTTATTAAAGGAAACTGGGTAACATGTACTTGGAATCTCCCTGTATTTATTGTTACCAATGCATGTGGATATTCTTTTATTTCAAAATAAAATTTTTAATTAAAATACATAGATGCATAGAAATTCATATGTCTCGTATCCCTCATATCATACCCTAAGTATCATTGGGGTTATTTTTACTCACAGCATCCGATAATGAAGACTGATGAGAAGCATCCTAATATGACTTGGGATCAAAAGCTTTTTTTAGAAAAGAAGATACTTGAGATGTGTATTAAAAGAAAATATATTCAAAAGAAAAATAAAGGTGAGGAGATTCAGCTCATTTCAGGCAAAAGAAATAGCATGAGGAAAATTGCACAGGCATAAAATTGCATTTGTTGAAGGAAGTATAAACAGCCAGTGTTGTCTGTAAGTGACTGATAAAAACAGCAAAGGACAAATGAATAACCGAGTAATAAGTCATATAGAATATTTTGAATTAAATAAAAAAGATAATTGAATTAAACTCTGAAAGCATTGTTGATGTGATTGAATTTGCATCTTTAAAAAATGGGGAAGATGATTTTAAAATAGTTTAGGATATAAACTGGAAGACCACAAAGGAAGCTATTAAAAAAAAATTGGCATAACATTATGCCTAAACTAAAGCAATGGCAGTGGAAATGAGGAGTCAGAAATGGAGATCAGAAAAAATAATTACATGAAATCGAAGAGAAAGAAGGAAAGACATTCTTAGTCCTCACAGAAAGAAGAGGAAAACCATATATTGTCGGTCATAGCATACGATCCAAAAAGGAAGACTGCATGCTCATAGTATCATGTGTCCTGCCACACACAGCAAAGATTTTTGAAAAGCACAGAGGAGAAAAAACGCAAATGCTAAAAGGTGGGCAGTAAATAACAAGCCATACTTCCCAGAAGTAAACACTATATGTTTGTCCAAGTAATTTAGCTCATTTACTAATAACATAAACAGATTTTTCTCAAATATTTAGTTCCACTTCATTCTTTAAGAGCCATAATCAGGTATCACCAGAAATAGAACTATTTGAATCTAGGTGGAACACTTTGACTGCATGGTCTCTGGCTTAATACACAGATAAAAAGACCCCACCACAATTTGACCTTCCTGGACCTAAACTGGATTAAATGACTCTCCTCTGGGTTTTAATAGGTTCTGTTTTAGGTTATTTAATAGGTATCTATCTCTCATAATTCACCACATTTTATTGAAAAGACCCATTTTTCCATGGAACCGACCGTTTGTTTCCCTACTTAGCTTCTGAGAGATGGAGAACAACTCAAACTTGTTTTGATATTTTCAGAGATTCATTAGTTATTCAGTGATAATCTTGAACCCAGTAGAGTTACTTAAGAATAATTTCTATAACAAAATTGTAAGATGTTTCTAGTGTGAAAACATTTATATTTTCTGCCTGTCTCCTGATTGAGCACACTGAAGTATGTGACAGATTAAGGATACATGAGTTGACACTATGGTTTCTTTTACAGCAAAATTAATGTGTTGGAATTTCACCTACTTTTTGAAAATTTTAGGGAACTTAGATATGCTTTACCTTCAGGCTGCTGAATAAATATATATTCTAAAAATGACTGCATAATATATGAGTAATATTAGGGACCCCCCGCTAAACAATTTCACAACTCCAAGTGTTTTTCAATACCTGTGAATGATTTATTTATATATAAATAATATGTATAAATAAATATTGTGCTGATTTAATAGTATATCAAAAAAATTGCCTACTTGGAATCTTATTATTCCAGCTCACATTAAGATATATATTTAAATGAACACAAATACATTTCTTTAAAAATATTTTGGTTAGTTGATTCAATCATTACTCCCCACACATTTCTGAATTATGATATATCAGTGTATTATTTCCAGAAACATTCTTAAAAACTCCTTACTTTTCATTATAACTAAGTAAAAAAATGAATGTTTATAGAGAGACTACAATGTGCTCTGTGATAGATGCTTTTCTTAGAGAATCACTAGGAAAAAATGGAATTCTCTCAAAAAGTTTAACTGATATTTTCCTAAACTACACAGTTATTAAATTTCAAATGTGGGATTCAATTTAAGACAAAGTGATTTTAAAAGTCATGCTTTATGCTTTCCAAGGCAGTTCCCACATAGAAGAAATCACAATAATGTACAAAGAGGCAGTGAGTCCTAAGACTCAGGAACTTTAGTCTTTGAAGCCAGATATGATTTCAAGTGCTTTCTTTGCCAGTAGCTAGTGCTGTGAACTTGTGTGAATATAATTTGTTCCTTTGGCTATATAATAAACATACTAAAATAATGCTAAGTGTGCTAAAAAATTAAACTGATGCATGTTAAGTTCACACTATAATGCTACAATAATGATGAAATCAACGTATTTTAAGTTAGTTTAGCCATTTTTGTCACTATCAGTGTTTCATAATATTCATAAAACTTATCTACATCTGTTTTTATACACTGTTAAGAAAGAATGCGGATGCCTCCTAATCTCTTAAAAAGTAGTTGGCTAGCTAAAATAATATATACCAGAATGGTATATTATCCCAGATGTTTTTAATATATCAGCAGTCCCCACTTTTGCATGACATCGTGTTAATTGAAACCCATGCAGATTGGAACCTTGTCCTCCTTTTGGTATGGATCTGCAATAACTGGGCCACTTGCTGACATGCAGTAGCTAATTATTAAATCCTTACCTAACTGAATTGAATCATCAAGTTTAGAGCTGGATGAAACTTTAGAAGTTATCTGGTGTATCTTAATTCTTCATTTATTCCCCAGAATTATTAGATATATAGTAAGAGTTATTTCCTCAAAGGCACATAATATTTTCACTTCTTTCTTCCAGGTTTCCTTTACCTAAGTTCCTCAGACCTGAATAATCTAAATTAGTTGTCTTTTGAGTGATCAGCTACATACATCTAAGCAAGAGTTGGAGATATAATTTTTGTCCTCTTCAACTCTCTAACAGGTGGAATTTAATCAGTTAATACATTTTTGATATTTCTTTTATGTAATTTCTTTTCCAAAACTACATGTATTAAACCTCAATAGCATGATAAAAGTAGAAATTTATTTAAGAGATGGATCAGGCAGCTTAAAGCTATACTTTTAAAAAGATTACCACTTAACGCTGAATTTAAGTTCTCTTAAAGCATTTGTATACTTAAATACAGGGGAAAAAAAGGTGCAATTCACCTTTTCGAAATTTAGCTTTCCTAGTAAATCTAAATTATAACATGATACAAAATTTTCTGTGTTCACAGGGGACATTGCCAGGGAAAAGGAGAGGCAGTGGTGTGGTAAAGAGTGCCTTGAAGGCCAAAAGATCTGAGTGTCAAGCATGGCTCTGTCACCTATCAGTTACGCCATATGAAATTAACTAGGTTAAAAAAAGATGTCAAAATGACAATTTCCTATGATTTTACACATGCATAACTCGTTTGAATTCAGTTTCTCAATTTTTAAATTGAGCTTAGTATTTACTTTTTGTAAAGAGTAAGCTAAGGCAATATTAATATAATGTTTGAAATGCATAAATGACTAAATAATAGCTATTTTAAGTCAGGTATATCTCTATATTTATTTTATTGTGCTTTACAAACTGCCGTTTAATCCATCTAGGATTAATTTAAATGCAAATGTTGCATTTGGATCTTAGAAGTTGCATGACCAAAAGAAAAAAGAAAGAGGTTACAGCTTTGAAATAATGATAAATATTCTATTAACTTTAATTGTTATTTTCTAGGAAGCATGCAAGAGAGTGTGACAAGAACATCACCATAGGCAAAGGTCTATTAGCCAACTAAACCAATAAAAATTATACCTCTTGTCAAAATTGGAAGGGCCAGTAATCATTAACAAGCATAATAATGAATTACAGTATTAATTAAAAAGCTTTTCTTTTTATTCACTTGTGAACCTTGGGCTAATTTCAGAAGTCACATGAAGGAAATAGAAACACTGCCTGTGTAATCTCCCTGCCTACTTTATGCATAATAAAAATAGAGTTGACTCTCCTATCAAGAAATCAAGTATTAAGCGGCACAAACATTATTTTTATTTAGAAGAAACTTGTTTCTAAAAATTTATACTGTTGTGGTCAAACTGATTCTTTACTGCTCCGCAGTTTCCCTGGTTATGTATCTGCCCCATCTCTTTTCCCTATAGCAAGATTTCTACTCAGATAGAAGGATTTTAAAGTATATAACACAGTAACTACATTTCTACACATACTTTTTCATTAGATTAGACTACATGTGTTCCTTATAAATTTAACTATTTAGCTCAGATTAGTAATTTGGGACAGAATAAAAACTAGAAACTAAAAACAAACAGAATAATGAAACCCAAAAAATATTGTTCTGTAGGTGAAACAAACTCATTAATATAATATTTTGTAACTATCAGCCCCTGTATTATACTAAAAGATAAAAACTGAGAAATAAGTTTACAAGCTTCTTGTCTTTAAAAATATTTTATGGAAAGTAAAATTATGAAGGAACAGTAAAGATTAGCCTTAATGGAATCTACCAATATTGTTCCAACATCAGGTTAGAAACATCACATCATAAAGTTAGATACCTTGCTCTTGGTGTCAGTTTTAAGAAGGGTGGCCTTTTTTAAGAGCAGTCCCTGAACAGCCTGCTCAGGCAGGGCAGCTTGCCATTTACTTTAAAGGCTCAATTTTCTTACCATGACCTCCCTTCCTCATTCCAAACTCTCTGGGGAAGCTACCACACTGAATGAGTGAAGAATTGTTTTTTACTTGATCTTCCCTTACTACATTCTTCCTCTTCTTGAATTAGTTCTTAGGCTACTAGTATTTTAAATCTTTAATGATATAATTAATGGATAATAGATTGATAAGACAGTTGAATGGGCAAATATTATTTCCAAGATATCTACATTTTTATTATAGATATGACTAACTCTATAAATTTTGTGTATCTACGTGTGTGTGTGTGTGTGTATATAACTCTATGAAACTCTATATACCAGTATACCTATTTATAGAATATCTTCAATAGCATATCATTATAAGATTATTTGATGGCCAAAATATGCACCATCTTCATAATATAAATGTCTAATATTTATTGAGAGCACACTATGCACAACACATTACTCTAAGCAGTATTAACCTATAAAGAGGCTGTGCTAAGCCCCATTTATTGCTGAAGAAACTGAGAAATGTATAGAATGTAATGTGCCTACTATCATATAATGAACACATGTAAACATTTGATTCCAGTTTGTTTCCACAGTGTGCTCTGAGTCTTCACCCATTTCTTTTTTGTCTTACCACGTAGCACACACATCGTCATGCTGTCTATTACATTGTCGGTGTTAAAGGATCAACATACTCTGCAAATTCAATCTGTTATTGGAACAAATAGAAAAAAATCATAATAATGTAAGATTTTCCTAAATAAACATCATAAATACCATTTCAATTTAAATATCTGTATGTGCACACTATAATATAAAATAACAGCTACTGTTTTTATATTGTTATACAGGGTGTCCCAAAAGTCTCCATACAAAGGAAAAATTGTGTGAAATTTTGTAATGAACATTTTGTAATGAATATTTTGTAAACAAAGGCACATTTAACTATCATTTCCCATTTTCCTATGTATGGTGACTTTTGGAAGACCCTGTATATTCCATAAAATATTTCATCTAACTTATTTTTTTTTATTATGACACAGTATGGAAAAATTAAGTTTAAGTGGAGTAAAATATGGGAAATTTCTTTTAGTTGTGCAGAAAGTAACTTGCAAAAATATTTCTTTCCTCAAAAATTCAGACTCTTATAATAGTTTTTTTAAAAAGCATAAATTAAGTTCCCCAAACTTCAAGAATTAATTAATTTTTATGACTCCATTCAGTTTTTCTCCTGGCTGAGAATGGTAAATGTCAATTTTAAAGTATAGAAACATTAAAGTCTATACCAATTTTTGAAAACTTTAATTTTGTCTATTGATGAACATAAGTCCCCTGCCAGTCCACTTTGTCTTAGTACAAAGTTTTTGCAATTTCCATTTCAGAACAATAAATTACTGCAATACTGTATTTTTTCCTCTAAATCACTGTTTTGGTGTTAATAGCCATGACTTCAAGTTTACACATCACTGATTTCTTTGGGGGTTGACAGGATTTGACTAAGTTACTTGCAATGAAAGAATTTAATTTTGGCACATGTCCAAAGCAAACAAAACATATTTGCTGCTTGTTATTTTCAGTAATATCACCAAATAAAATCATACTTCATAATATAATATTGGATAGAAAAATATTTATAATGTATGAATCAATATTGCATTTATTGCAATTTTTGTTTGGGGATTTATAAAGCATTTCGAAAGGACTCTTTCAAAATATACATTGAAGGAAAACAGAAAATATTTTCTTTTCTTCCTTTATTTATTTATTTTTTTTACCTTTCTTATACTTTATAATACTTTGACTCAGGAAAGAATCCATGATCTGGGATTGATTTATTAATAAAAGGAAAGGAACTGACCACATTATCTTTCTTCACTTTGAGAAAAGTAATAAAATTATATTTGAAGCACAAGTAAGGAGAAAAACTCTGTCTCTCTATTCTGGACCATGGATTGAAGCATCTTTTTTTTGTTTGCTGAATGAAACATGCCCTGCAAGCAAAGCAGGAAGAACAGTGGCACCTATGAGTTTCTAGATGTTGTGCTTGTTGACTGTGCTCTACTCACCATGCCCTCTCTCGGCCTCTATCTTTCATCAGAGGGCAGCATTCGTGCTTAAAAAAGAAATAGAAAATTCCACCATGTTCTTTTGCAAGTAAATCAAGAAGCAAGGTGTGCTTTACATCTTAGTATCTTTTAAAACATATTTGCATAGTATAGGATCACTAACTTTAAACAATTTTAATATTTCTTTTCCAGATATTGCAGTTAATGCTTTAAAAAAAAAAAAAGAAGATCTCAGTGTAGTTGTGAATGTAAATGTGAGTTGAGTCCCCTGGAATTGTTCAACAGTGAATCCCAAATGTGTGCATAAATCCTTAAGGATTTTTTTTTTATTTCATTACTTTGAGTAAAAGGTGTTGTTTATTTATGTTTTTTGCTAACTTCAAACTGACACCAACCATTTATAAATATTAGAAAAAGTATATTTTATATCATGAGGACAAAAGTGAAATTGTTCTGAATGTAAAATAACCTGAAGTTTAGAATCTCTCAGTTTCCTTTCAGATATAAATTCTGTCTTAATTAGTCATTTGTTCAAAATATCAGCTCTGATAATTGAGGAGGTCCCACCCCCAACAACCTGTTCTGCCACATGTCTAAATAATATATTCCTAAAATATGTATAGCAATGAAAACAATTGCATAGACACTGCAATTCTGATTTGATTTTCAATTGAGGGTTAGTCATCAACAAGAAAATGAACAATGTTGAGGATGATTACATTTTAAATTTATAGAATTAATTATAAAGTCCTAACTTTTAAATTGTCTTGACTATGTTTTTTATTAAAAGAGAAGACTGAACCATGGCAAGGCTAATTTGTTCCAGGCTTTTTAACTAAATCAAAAGTGAAATCAGCTGTATTAGATGTTAAGTTGAAAACGATTAATTGATCTGCTCTGTTACATCTTACTACTTTTCCATATGTTATTAACTAAAACAGATGATCTTATTCTCCCTTTCCCTGGAGCAACCTGAACTTACTGTATTAATATTATTCAAAATAATAGGGTATCATTTATTATAAGAGAAATCCAAAATCAGAATATCCGAATCTCAGTAAATCTGTTTCTTTAGGATTACTGGGGTCTTCCAGAAAATTCAATCATATATTCCACTCTGATACTTCTAGCTGGGGTTCCCTAGTCTCCATAAACTATCTGTATTATCCTTGAGGAAAAGAAGTCAAGGCTAATAAAGGCTCCTTAGCACCAGATGGATCATCTAAACAGGATGGAAATGCCATGATCTTCATGCATATTGATGAATAAAAATCTTTTCTGATCAAGATTTGTGTTAACATGTGGGAATGTAAAATAGTATAATCAGCTTTGAGCTTCCAAGAAATATTACATTTCAACATTTTAACATAAAACGGGGCAAAAACAGATAGCAGGTCTTCTAATACTCTCTTCAGGGTCAAAAGAACAGAAAAAGGTTATTTTATTTCTTTGCATTTTCTATTTCTTGTCTATCCTGGCCTAAGGCTTCACTCATAACAACACATTTTATCACCCGCGGCTGTCACTAGATATCATGCACAGTCCATGTGCAATCTACTTCAATCGAAAGAAGGCTAGAAGAATAGACCTTACAGGTTCGAATTTTCCACATCAGTTAGCAATGATGTAGCCTTCCTCAGAAACTCTGGCCCAAGATGAAATTTTGTAAGTTTTCAGGAATAGCTCATTCAATTTTAACTGTTTGTAAACCTACTACTAAGAGATGAAAGTAGAGTCATAAGGAAAGTCATCAGCAGATGACAGCGTACAGATATCAATGCTGTACACCTATGTGGATCTCCAAAATCCAAAAGTTGCTGGCATCAACCTAATGCCATTTTATTAATATCAGTAGTGTAATAATATTAATAATAATACACTCATTAATTAAGGGTTTACTCTGTTCCAAGGATTGGTGTAAGTAAACTCTTTACACATTATGTCTTTCAACCTGTGAAAACGGTACTCTTTTGCACAGATTAACATGAAAAGAAACTGAGATTCAGAAAGGTTAAACTAGCTAGCCAAGTTAGCTAGTAAGTGGTGGGAGCAAGGTTTGCATAAACATCTTTGATAGTGTGTCACTACCATTTCAGCAAGATAGACACTCAGATAATATTAACTGAAAGCACGTACTCCTCACGTTTTGCTAATATACACTGTAAATTAATAGAAATCCTGTGCACAATTTGGCAATGTCCACCACAGTATAAAATGCACTAAATATTTTATGCATGTGCACACTTACAAAACTTATCAATTCATAAATTAAAGATATCCATTGCAACATTTTCAATAAAAACAATGCACTACAATGGAGTTATTTAAAAGAATGTTGATATATCTATACTGATATGCAAAGATTTTTAAGACATGTTATTAATTTTTAAAAAAACAAGCTCCATGAAAAAGTGCAATTATTTTTGAGAGGCAGGAAACAAATAAGGTGAGCCCTATGGCTGTATGTTAATTACTGGTGAGAGTTTCCATGTGGTGGTGCAGGAATTGAGCCCTGAGCTAAGGAGGCCAAGTAATGGTAGAGTTCAGAAGGCTGAGTACCAGAGAAGAAAGAGTTGCACAGAGAGAGCCCCAGAAATCGGCAAAGGGACCCAACCAAGTTAGCACATGCTGAGGAAACTAATATAAGCACATACTGGAAGCAGCTAGTGTATGGAAACTAGCTGAGATGGGGGGGTGGGCGGGAATCCATCTAAAGAGATTAAACAATAGCTAGAGATCAAATATTACTTGAATGGCATACCTTACGATGATGGGATATTTTCTAGACTACACAGAAGTGTTTTACCACAGTAGTGAAAGAAATTAGCCCCAAACACTGCTGTTGTCTCACTTAATAAATTTAAAAGTTAAGACCCAGAAGGATAAAATTCTAAGTAACTTATAAAATCCTAAATTAAAGCTCAGAAATATTTGTGGAAACACAAATATTCACCCTATTCTTATCTAGAAAATGAGAAGAGTAGAGGCTAAGTTGTATTGGTAAAAAAGTAGCAGTCTCTCACAATTACATCTCTCTTCTTCTCCCCTTTCTCTCTCTCTTTCTCTCTGTCTCTCTCACTCTCTCTCTCTCATTCTATATCTGTATATCTATCGACTAACATATATACATTTGTTATTTTCAAATAATTAATGGTAAATACAGTTTTGGAGAAAATTCACAAACAAGCCAGCCAGAACTAAAATATCCCATCTGGAAAACTGAGTGCAAAAAAAAAGAATTATTTTCTGAGAAAACTATTAATGTAATCCAAATGATCATGAGATTTCTTACATGTACTATTAAATATAGGGGAAGAATATATTTTTTTTCACTTAAAAATTTTCTAAGAATTACCTTCCATTTTGCACAAATAGCATTACCAATGGCAGAGTCACTTGTGGTATTTTAGTACCTGATACAGTACAGTTGTATTTCACATGCATTTGTAGCTGTAGCATTTTAGCATTCACACTGGGTCATTTATATATTTCTTGGTTATGTCTTGACACAAAGCGCAAAGCCTTGAGTAGCTGAAATAAAAGTGGCTAAAGTCTAAATTTTAGTACTTGGAATTTAGTTTTCAAGGTCCACATCCAAGTGAAGGAACTAATGTCTTATTCTACTAACACATATTCTTTACTACTGCCAAAATGAACCCATGAATATTAAGTAAACATTTTACAAATAAACAAGCTAACGAAATATTATATATGCATATTAATTCCAGTATTTATCAGAAATTCAGCTGAAACAATGCTTTTCCTCTGCTATGATTAGAAAGACTTGTAATCGTGATAGCAATCTCATTGCATAGTTTTTGTTGTTGAATAAGATGAATGATGAGAAAAGGGTGCAAGCAGCACAATATGAGAGAATAGTTAATTTTGCTGCCTGTACAACACATCATTCGTATGGTAATGGAAGGAAACTCAAATAAAATAATTTCTTCCATTCCACTGGATAATGATATGGTTTCCTGAAGAATCAATGGAATGGCGAAAATGTTGAAAATAGCTCTGTAATGAACTGCAGTGAAGTGAATTTTCATCATAAGGAGATGAAATCACACTGTATGATAATGAAGATTGACTACTTGAATCTACAACATTCCTAAGAAAGAAAGAGTTGTGAAGAAAATAATTCCGACATTTATGAAAGTGATTCAGATTGGTTTTTCAGTTAGTGAAATCTTTAATGTTATTGATTGGAAATATATTTATTTTTCTGATGTCACAAGTTGTGCATTAGAAGAAAGATTAGAAATGTTGGTGAATAGCATGGATACTTACCGTCATCAAAACATATGCCAGGTGTTTTAGGAATTCATTTGTTATTTATCAGCAACATTTAGACACTAAGAATTATAAAGAAAAAACACATCAAATAATATCAATGTTACTAATATATTAAAAGTGATTTCACAAATAAATTTTCTCTTAAGATATGAAACAAGATTAAAGAAAAGTATTACCATTTTAGTCTACAAATACAAGTAGTATGGGTTTCAAAAGGAAATTGTTGAAAACTATTTACTCTAATAAAAAGTAGAATTTTTTTATTCATTCATTGAAAAGGTCAACATTGGAAATAAAATGTTGCTAAATTTTATATCACATTTTAGGTATATATAAAGTTAAATGATCATCTTTTATACTGAAGAAATAAAATTAATTTTATTAAAGTAAATATATTTATCATGAGATTTATCGATTATCATAATTTAAAATTTTTTCCTTGTTCTCCAAAAGTTTTCAGTTTTCATTTTTCCAGGATGAAGTACTACTTTGTGAAATAAGTCAAATTAAATATAAACTAAATTGCTATAATTACTTCATTAATTAAACAAAATGCTACGTTTACTCATAATTTTGGAACCAATCCTAACAATCTCTATATAAAAATCTCTAAATGGTATTGAACTTTCTATTCCCACTTTGAATGTTTGTGCTGTTTCAGTGGAGTGAAGTTATATTTCTATCTGTAAAATGAGTCCCATTTATAGATTTACATGCAATACTTGCCTTCTTGTTTTTACATTTATTATTTGGACATATTTTTCTAATTTTATGTTTTAAATTTATAAATTATTGAAACATTGGATAGAAAAAATATTGGTAAAGCTCCTATTTCTCTTAAGACATTCCTAACACACAGGGATAATTAACACTATTATTTTCAATACATTATTTTCCCATGTGCTAATGAAATTCTCAGTGTCTTAAGCAATTTGCCACACAGTTAGGTTGACCAAATATTTCATGGTTTCTGGTGAAGAGATCTTCAAAATATATGTTATTTGACTGACATGTTTTGTGATGGATTAATCACAAATGTTTTATAAAAGAAGAGATAATGTTTAGTTAAACGTGTTTTGTTCTATGCCCAAAATACTGTCAGTTATAAATAACATGTAACTACCAATACACAAACAATAACTTTTGCAAATGGCCTGATGAAGTGATGTGTCCAAATACAATATGTAGGCCAACTAAGATCTATGAAGCTCCATGGGGATAATTTGTAAATGCTGCATTATTGATTTGTAATAACTCTACAGGTTTTCTTTTCTTTTGAACAGGTCAAAAGCAGGGCAGTTTAGATATGTAATTATGTCTCCAACAGCATTGTTCCTCTTTCCAAACTGTCAAAGTCTGTTGGTCTATACAGAAAAACATAACTTTTGATGATAAAATATATATCTTTTGTTATGTACCTAAAATATTTTGCTAGCAATGAGTATAATTTGAAGTACTTTTAGAAAACTTTATTGAACATCACACTTAAGAAAAACTTAGTATTACCTGAAGGCACCCTTTCATTTCACACGATCTACCCTAATGTTTTTTGTATTAAAAATATGGTTAAATATTAAATTAGTAAAATGCAGCATATAAAACTTCATGCTGAGCAAAAACAAGTCCAAAAAAGTTACCATACATCCATAGAATAATTCCCACAGCACATGTTTCCTATGTAAATCATACATGAATGCAATTTTTAGAACCATTTTAAGATAAATTTTGCAATTTGTTAACTGTAGGCATCCACATTTTTCTTTCACCACATAAATCTGTTCCTTTGATTAAGTTGGCAATATCTGCTAGGAAACACAGAATGCAGGAAAAAAAAAAAAAAACCTCCAGTGGTTATTGGTTATTTCTCGAGATTTGAGGAATCTGGTCCACCTTTAATGTAGTTTCCTGAGATTTCTACTCCACTGAAGTCAAAACCAGGATTTTCTTTCTGGGATCTCTCTAATGTAAGCTTTCTCTTCATTTGGTCTTGGACCCAAGGATCAGCTGCACATTCAGATTCTAGAAGAGAAGTCCAACAATTTGCTGCATCTCTCTTTGTCTTTGTAAGAATAATACGAACCATTTTTCTATCCTCCAAAGTCCATGTTCCCTCATCAGCTATTGTAGAATCAAAGAGTTTGCCCTTCAGGATCTCGCAGCCACCCACAGCCAGCGCCACATGCCTGCTCTGCAGGCCACACTGGATATCCTGGGCGCGAGGGCCTGGCGGCACTCGAACTTCAATGAACACCTCATCCGGGGTCTGGTACCACTGGCCCCACGGGGGCCCGCACGGAACCACCCCACTGCGCTCCTCAAACGGGGCCGACATAGTCCAATCGCTTCCCGGCCACGGCCGCACCCGGCGAGCCGCCATAGTGAAAAAGCTTGAAGTAATTCCTCAGAGGTAGAAAGTGTTTGGTTTCCTTATCACTGACAGTATAATGTGAGTATATAATATATTCTAATATGCCTAAAATACAAAATTACCTTTCTTTTTGAAAACTATATTATCATAAGCAACTTTAAGCTTTTCTTATTTTCACCTGTGATCCTCAAAAAACAAAATATATGTTATATTTGGTTATTTTAGCCAATGGCCTGATGACTGTATATCTGATTTTTTACTCTTTTGAACAAGTAAGAGCAATTAAAAAACATTGGTGTTCTCAAAATGGTTTGTGAACACTGCTTGCCAACACCTGCCTCAACATTCCAACTAGGGTTAATTGTGAAAACTCATCCTAAAATCAGTGTTGGGGATAGTGATGAGAGATAATTTGTTGGTATTTATGTGATTAATACATTTATCTGAATTCTTCTTCTCAATACTTGTATTTAGAACAGCAGATAATATTACCTAGTCAATTCTTATTTGTTCACAATATAACAAGCCATAGGTACTCTTTTTGTAAACAATGCATTTGTTGCAAAGTCAAACAGAAAGTGCCTGAGGGTAAAGGCATAGTTTGTATACCAAAACACCCTGGAGAGTGTTCAGACAATGAAGATATAAGCTCCAAAATGTATATTTTAAGCTAACAAACAAAGATAGTATTTACTGTGTAGTTGTCTAGCATAACTAGTGCTGGCACAGAATAAAGATATTACTTAACTCTCCTACAGCCTGTACCTCCCCTGCATGTCCCCTGTCATCTATGCTATTTTTCTGAAAGCAGTTATGGTTTAGTCTCTCAATAAATAAGAACGCCAATTTACTGTAAGCACCAGTGACTTTTTTCACTACAGAAAAATAAACATTTGTCACTTATCCTAATTAGTATATCTGCATTTGTTTTAAGAAACAAAATGAATTATTCATCTTTAATGTGCTATCTTTCTGGATTTTGTATAGATTGTATTATTAAGAGTATTAATTATTATTTCAAGAATGTACTAAGAATTTTAGTTTGAACCTAGAAATATTATCTCTTTATATTTTAATTAGAAGAGTATCTCTTTTTCTTTAATGGATAATAAGTCACTTTTTTAATCCAAATAATGTTACAGAATATGTAGCAAAAAATTGGACATATTAATAAATGCAAGTCTAGACAGAATTAGGGAACATCATTGATATTCTAATAAGAGAGAAACATCAAAACATCCTTGAGTCCTATGCATGAAACTTCAAGGGTTATAAGAATGTTAACTGAAGAACATCTGAATAAGATAATAAAGGATAATTAATTATCCATCTGTTATGCATTTATATGCTATTCAATTAAAATTAAGTTGCATTAATTATGGAGTGATCCTAGCTGGCATTCAGTATAACAGTAATGATAAATGTTATAGTACTAATGGCCATTATTGAGTATTTGTGGGACACTTATTGGATCATAATGCACTGTACCAAATATTTTGCACTCTCATGTCTATGCCCTCCAACTAACTCAGGTGAAATTTACTATTATTCTTATTTTTATAGAAGAGAAGAGAGGATTAGCAACATTGACTAATTTTTTTAAGATCAATAATTCAAGAAAGTAGTCAGACTCCATGTTTTAGATGGCACCAAACCCTTAGCCTAAGTAACTGATTATACACTCTGAGAAAGTTGGATAATCAAGATTTAACACCTACATGGGAAAAAATAGTATTTGGTACAAGCTAGTATGTCTATTGATTTTGAATTTGTTTGCACTTTATTCCCTTTTAAATCCTATTGACTTTTAAAGAATATACAATGTATTTTGAGTAAATTATAAATCAAGTTTGCTATCCTGATTTTTAAAAATTATATTATTATAAAATATTTTATATATATTGTGCCTATAAATCATATATGTATGAGGTAAGGAGAAATGAAATGAACACTCTTGCATACAACTGCTTGAGAATTATAGTCTTGCTACTCTCACTGAAACCTCCTACATACTAATATTTGTCTATCACTACTCTCTCTTCTTACATGAAGGTAAACACTATACTGTTAATGAATATCATATTAATGATTTTCATTGGACTTTCAGTGGACATTAATTTATTTCAGCCTATATATTGGGACCACAATCATAATATTCTGTAATTTTTATGGTGGGGGTGTTTAATCAGTGTTATGATAGTAATTGTTTTATATGTGAATGTGGATGGATGGCTATAGATAACCTATTTTTACATCCATGTAGTTTTCCATTGAAAGAAGAATATATGTCAATTCAATTATATAATCTTCTTAGATAAACATTTAGGCTTTTTCCAATTTCTTATGAACAATACTTTTATAAACATTTAAATGCATGTTTCTTGGTGTGCATGAGAGAGATGTTACTATGAAATACATCAAGTAGCAGAACTGCTTGGTCCTTGGTGTGAACAATTTCAAGTGTCATGAATACCATAATTTTCCAACGTGGTTGTACCAATTAACAATCCCATAAGAAGCATAACTAATATTCCATAACTTTATCAAAGTGGGTATTATCAGACTTCTCAGTTTTAAAACTTTGACATGTATAAATTGATAAGAATTTATGATAGTGGTTTTCAGTTTTCTAATATGTTAGAGTTTTCATTTAAGTTTCCATTTGGTGAAATAAACACTTTTTTTTTACTTTGTCTCTTTTTAATTTCAAAATAATAGTTTTGTGTGTTCATAGGGTATAATATGATGTTTTGATGTATGCATACATTATGGAAAATTTCAATCAAGCTAATGAACATATCCATTACCTCACCAATTTATTAATATCTTGATAACATTAAAATTCTATCTTACAATTTTGAAAGATACATTATTATTAACTGTGGTCATCATGCAATGCAATAGATTGCATATTCTTCCAGTCCAATTGAAACTTTGTATTTTTCCATAAACATCTTCCCTTTCTCCATCCCTCTGTTCCCCCTGTTCTAGCTTGTAGTAACCACCTTTCTTAGTTCTCTATTTTTGGTTTCTATGAAATCCACATGGTTTTTTCATTTATTTATTTATTTATTTATTTTGAGACAGAGTCCCACTCTGTTGCCCTGGCTAGAGTGAGTGCCTTGGCATTAGCCTAGCTCACAGCAATCTCAAATGCCTGGGCTCAAGCGATCCTCCTGCCTCAGCCTCTCAAGTAGCTGGGACTACAGGCATGTGCCACTGGCTAATTTTTTCTATATATTTTTAGTTGTCCAGATAATTTCTTTCTATTTTTTTTAGTAGAGACAGGCTATTGCTCTTGCTCAGGCTGGTCTTGAACTCCTAAGCTCAAACAATCCACCCACCTCGGCCTCCCAGAGTGCTAGGATTACAGGCATGAACCTGTATGTTTTGTTCAAATAATTTGCTTTTGTACAGTTTGAGTCAGAATTATAGGGGTGCCATTCACCTAGATAGCATGTATTGTACCTGTTAGGTGTGAATTTACCCATTCCCTTCTCTCACCCCATCTGTTTGATTTCCATGAAGTTTTACTTCCATATGTGCACGTAAGTGTTGATTAATTAGTTCCAATTTAGTATTGAGTACATGTGGTGTTTGTTTTTCCATTCTTTCAATACTTCACTTGGAAGATGATCTCCAGTTCCATCCTGATTGTTACATAAGATACAACATCACCTTTTTAATGGCTGAGTAGTACCCATGGTATACATAGACCACATTTGATTAATCCACTCATGCATTGGTAAGCACTTGCATGGTTTCCACATCTTTGCAATTGTGAATTGTGCTGCTGTAAACATTCGAGTGCAAGTGTCTTTTTTATAAAATGTCTTTTTATCCTTTGGGTAAATAGGTAGTAGTGGGATTGCTGGATCAAATGGTAGGTATAGTTCTTTGAACTCCATGCCGTTTTCCACAGGGATTGTACTAATTAGCATTCCCTCCAGCAGTGTATGAGTGTTCCCTTGTCTCTACATCCACTCCAGCATCTGTTGTCTTGGGAATTTCTAGTAAGAGCCATTCTCACTGGAGTTAGGTAATGTCTCCTTGTGTGTTTGATTTTCATTTTCCCTGATAATGAGAGACATTGAGAATTTTTTCATGTGTTTATTGGCCGTTAGTCAATCTTCATTTGAAAACTTTTGTTCGTAACTTTTGCCCACTTTTTAATGGGGTTGAATTTTGCTTGCTGATTTGCTTGAGAACTTTGTAGATTCTGGTCATCAGCCCTTCATCAGATATATAGCATGCAAATATTTTCTCTGATTCTGTAGGTTGTCTATTTACTATTGATTGTGCCCTTGGCTGTGCAGAAGCTTTTTAATTTGATTAGGTCCCATTTATTTATGTTTGTTGTTGCTGTGATTGTTTGGGGGATCTTCTTTATAAATTCTTCGACTAGGCCAATATCTAGAAGAATTTTTCCATCATTTTCTTCTAAAATTCTTGCAGTTTCATGCCTTAGGATTAAGTCTGTTATCCATTGTGAATTAATTATTTTGAGTCATGAGAGATATGGATCCTTTTTCAGTCTTCTACACATGGCTATCCAATTTTCCCAATATCGTTTATTGAATAAGGATTCTTTTCCCCAGTGTATTTTTGTCTGCTTTGTCAAATATCAGATGGCAACCTGAGGATTTTTTATATCTGGGTTCTCTGTTCTGAACAGAGACATAGGTCTGTGTCTCTGTTTTTGTGCCAGTACCATGGTGTTTTGCTTACTATAGCCTTATAATATAGCTTGAAGTATGGTAAAGTGATGCCTCCCAGTTTATTCTTATTAAGTAAGAGTGTTTATTGTCTTTTCACATTTTTATTGGCAAATGCCAAAATAAAAATCTGCACCTGCTACATTGCCACATGGAAACAAAGTCTCAGACCTATTTCTAGAAGTGACTGCCAGGTTTAAAAATGAATGCTGAAAAATTTATACAATGAACAGTGAAGATACCACAGAAAAGGCAGAAGCAGAGGGCCTCTAGTCTCTTCTGGAAACAGCCATCCAACTTCCTCCTCCCATCTCTGGCATGGGAGATGGAAACCTGAGACCACAATTCCAGTCCAATTGGCCATTTCAAGTGTTCGTAAAGATCTTTTTTTACTTTTCAAAAAATACAAGAACTGAAACATAGCCACGTCAGTCATCCCAAAAAGCAGCAAAAGACACACATTCAAACCATGAGCGTATCCTACCTTTGCACTGGAAAAACTGGACAACAATCTGTAGCTCTTAATGAATCACTGGACACCAATCATGAGAATTTTATAGTAGTAGACACCTTCTATTTACATACACAGACATACAAACAACCTCCCACTATACACACACACACACATGCACTTGTATATATACACACACTATATACACACACACATCATCTTAATCAATAAACCAACAAAAATAAATCAAATGATTAGCTGATTGACACAATAAATTAACATTATACTTGTCTTAGGGTTTCTGTTTTCTCTTGTATTTTATTGAGCTTTCTTATAATCCACATTTGAAATTCTTTATCTGTCATTTTAGCCATTTTGTTTAGGTTGATATCCATTGGTAAGGAGTTATTGGTTTCTTTTGGGGGTGTCCTTTAACTATGATTTTTCATGTCCTCAGACTTATTTTGCCAATTCCTTCTCATCTGCCCTCTTAATTGATAGCTGGGGTACTAGGGCTGGCTTGTAGACCTGTCTCCAAGACCCCAAAGATCAATCCCTGGTTATGCAAAGGGGAGTTTTGGTCCTGAGTTACCTTTGGGGTGTTTTAGCAGGTATTATGAACCTCTCGATTTACCTCTGACCTGTTGTCTTCACCTCTTCCCAATGGAGTGTATTTGGTTTTGTCCTCCAGCTTAATCTCTGAGCTGGTGGATTATACTTGAAGTTTTTTTTAATGCTATACAATATATAACTCATTGGTCCCTTACATGTATTAAACATACTCTCCAAAGTCATGGTTGATTGTTCTGTTTTCTTTATTTTGTATTTTTTAATAGAATTTCAAATTTTAATATAATGAAGTCAATTTTTTCTTTCTTTTTTTTATTTCATGATAGTATGGGGGTACAAACATTTCGTTGCAAGTTATGGCTTTGCCTCACCCAAGCCAAGGCTAGAGGCATGCCCTTTCCCCATATAATGCTCACCACATTCATTAGTTGTGAGTTTACCCACCCCCACCCTGAAGTCAATTATTTGATCATTTTTTAGTTAGGAAAACTTTTACTATAATATTTCCACATTCAATACTAAAAATTTTTGTTAGTGTTGACATTTAAACACATAATCCATTTGTTATTGATTTTGTATGGATCAAAATGCTATCTTGTCCCTTACGGAGTGTGTGCGTATATTATAAATTTCTTTTGAACATTATCCACCATAATTCCACTCCCTCCATGCATACTGTTGAATATTCTCATCATTCATCAACACTGATCTTGGCACGGGTATAGTCTCCTAAATACAATACAAAGAATGGTATGATATAAGCAGAGATATTAATATAAGGAGTACTTGCTCATTGAGGCTGTCTACTCATGCTGCTAAATACCTTCTACTACCATGTTTATAAGCCTAGGCTAGCCCTACTGGAGATTTGCAACATGTAGAACAAAAATGAGCTGTCTTACTAGAGGCACCCTCGATCAATCATTCTAGCCAGAAAACCTAGATTACCCAATTACAGCCAAACCGCTAAGTGACCACAATGATTGGTCAAGCCAGCAAAGAACACAGGTATATTAGGTGATCTGCAAAATTAGTAGCTGAATAAATTTGTTTAAACCCTCTATGTCTTGGGGGAGTTTGATATGTAGCAATAAATAATTAATAAAAGATAATTAATAGTGCAACCATCAAATTCTGAAAGGTTTGCCTTCTCTGTATTAATCTACAGTATCACATGACTAATAAATTCTATGTATGTATGAGTTTGTTTGTTTGTTTGTTTTCTTCCAGATATCTTTTTTGTTCATGGTCTTTTTTATTTTCTTAACCTATCCTTGAAAAGTCACACTTCTACCTTAATTACTATGTATTTGTAATAAGTCTTGCTATGTAGTAGTCAAACTCCCCCACTTTGTTTCTCTTCTCCATACTCCATAGAGCTTGATGGTAGTTAGCTTATTTGTAGACAATCTTAAAGGTATTTTAGATTTTTGGTTGATTTTTATTGACTTGATTTAAGACTATTGATCTACTTAATAAGCCTCTGTATTGTTCCAAAATTGAAGAGTATGGATCCATTATTCTGTTTATTCCTCAAATCTTTATTTTTGAAGATTGACAATGATATCTATAATTTTGCATATATCTTTTATGACTAATATATTTATATCTTGTGCTTCTTGTTTGTTTTGCTTTTGACTTTATATATATGTATATATATCATACACATATCATATATATGATATGTGTGTGTGTGTGTATGTGTGTGTGTGTACTCTTTCTTGTCATATCTTTATAATGGGAATGGCATACACTGAGGTGGTTATAAGTCTCAACTTTTCAAAATTTCAAATAAAAGACTTTCACACTGAAAAAAAAAAAAAAAAACTTTTCTCATGTGGTGGCCATGAGAGAGTATTAATACTTCTCAGACCTGTGGCTGTGGGGAACATAATTGACTGAAGGCCCCAGTTGCTGCATTATGAAACCCATTACTTCATTTTTCAGTGAACTCACTTACTCCCCTCGTCTGCTTCTAGTCAGTGAGTGACTGAGTATAGGAGGGATACTAAGGAAGGTCCATTTCTGGGAGAAGTGGGACTTCTAGGACTTCTGACTTTGATTTGAGGACATGTTGTTAACACTTTTGACTTTTTACAAGTCTGCACTCTAAGGTGCTTCCAGCCAAATCTTCCCTTTTTCCTTTCCTCTCTTGTTCACTCTGAGTCGGACTCATACTGTGGTCTGATAGCTTACCCAGTATTCCTTCCCACTTATTTGCAGCTATTTCTCTTTGTAAATTTCTTGCATGTATAATCTGTTTTGGTGTTTGCTTCTCAGGGAACCCAGAATAACATAAATTCTTACTGAAAATAAAATGGAAGTTTTTAGTTTTGATAAATTCCGATTTATCATTTTTTTCAGTCATTAGTACTTTTTGTCTTTTTTGTTCTTTGCTTGCAAAGATTGTTTTGTTCTGGAAGTTGATTGTTATGACATGTAGATATAGATGTATAATCTATTGAATTTATTTTTGTATAAAACACACTAAATGTATATCGTTGATGACTGTAGTAAGGACATGAATCATTTTGATCCACATTGTTATCTAATTGATCTAACATCATTTATTGGAAAGTCCATTATTTCCTCACAATTACAGCAACACATTTGTTGTAAATAAAATAATTACATGCACATGAAACTATTCCTAGACTCTATTCCATTCATTTTTGTATCATTTTATTAATAACAATTATTGCTATTATACAATACTTTAAAATCTGATAGTTTAAATCCTCAAACTGTTTTGTGCTCCTTGAAAATTGTCTTGTCTTTCCTAGATATTTTGCATCATCATATAGAATTTAGAACCAGCTTCTCAAAATATATTAGTGCACACACACACTGAGTATCGTGTTAAATGTATAGATCTGTTTGGTAAGAATGGGTGTTTTAATAAGATTTAATATCTTAACAATCTTGAACCTTCCAAAGTCTCTCAATTTTTTTTTCCAATATCCTTATGTCCCTAGGTATACTGATAGGTTTCAGTATGGACATTTTTTGTCATTTTTTTGTGAGATTAATTCTTTGATACTTGACAATTTTGAAGCTTTCTCAAATAACATTTTTGACAGTTGCTTTCTGGCTGACTATTGAAATGTAAATAATTTTAATGGCTTTATATTCCATGGCTCATAAGATAACCGTTTATCAGTTGTGGATATTTTATGTTTATAATGCTTACAGTTATTTCATCTCCACATAATGGCAATTCTATGTATTTCTTTCTATCTTTACATCAATTATTTCTACTTATTCATGTATTTTACTATGAATCAACAATACAATGTTGAATGGAAGTGGTGCAAGGAACATCATCATTCTGTTCCTGTATTTAGGGAAAATGCACTTAATATTTCATCAATAAGTATTATTATGGGCAGAATTTTATTTTTTATTTTTTTGCCTTTTCCTTTCTTTAGATACCACTTAATTTAAAAACATTTGCTTATATTTTTGGTTTGGGTATTTTTTTTAATAATAAATCTGTATTAGTATTAAATTATTTTTCTGTTTCTTTAGTCTATTAATGGCATATTCTATTAATATGAATCACATTGACTTTTTTACTCTTTATTCTTTGTTTGAAATTATTTTAAACTTGCCAAATTAACCTATTGTTTAATTTTTCCCCCATTTGTTCTATCATTTTCTCTTGACACAGATAGATAGATAGATAGATAGATAGATAGATAGATAGATGATAGATACATATGGTTTTCTGAACAAATTAAAAATAAGTTGCAGATACTCTGCCTCTTCACTTCAAAATCTTACTGAGCTTATAAATTTTGTTATTTATTTAAAAATAAATTTTGGCCATGTCCACAGGAAAAAAAAAATTCTTTGAAATAATTTAAAGAGGTTTAGTCTGGGCTGAATGCATGTGACTGCCCCAGAGCACATGGCTTTGGGAGGTCCTGAGAAAATGTGCTCACGGTGGCTGGGTTTTACAGTTTTGTTTTATATGTTCATGGAGACAGGAATTACATTTAAGATCCCAAGTCAATATATGGAGGTTGTAGATTGGTTTGGCCTGAAAAAGTGGGATAGCTCAAAGTAGGGGCTTACAGATTATAGGTGGGTTTAAAGATTCTTTGATTTATAATTGCTTAAAGAAATGAAGCTTTGTCTAAAAGCTTGGAATTTTTTAACTTAAGATAAGGATGTCTGTTAATTGAGACAAACCATTGGACATTTACTGAAACTCAAGTGATCTGCTAAGTAAATTGAAGGCCTGCAGGTGTGATTTAAGCTTTGCCTTGCATAGCATTAGGCTTGTTAATGATTTAGTAACTTATAAAGAATTTCTTCAAAAGCGAGGGGCATCAAGAGGCATGTCTGACCTCCTTTCTCATGGCTGGCAACTCAGCATTAAAATTCTTCTGTGGTCCTGTTGGCCAAGAGGGGGTCCACTCAGCTGGGGAGGGGGGCTTAAGATTTTATTTTAGTTTGCAGCCTTGTAGATTTTTTTAAATGCCTATTTTTCATTTTATTACTTCTTTTATCTTTATTATCTCCTCCCTTCTGTATTTTTTTTTTGCAGACATTTGCTATTTGATTTTTTTAAATATAGTTTAAATGAGCTTAGATAATTGATTTCAGTCATTTCTTCATTTCTACATTATGTGTTAGAGCAAGAAATTACTAATAGGAAGCACTGTTACCTGGAACCCACAATTTAGCATACTGTATATTTTTATCTTGTAATTGAATATATTTTCTACATCCTATTGTTATTTTTTATTTGACACATGTTTTACATAGAAATGATTTATTTAATTTCAAAACCTTAGGTCTTTTTAGTTATCATCACATATTTATTTTAAGTAATTTCTCCTATCATCAGAGTACATACTTTGATAAATTCAATTAGTCAAATTATGAATCGTTTTATTCCTGTAGTGAATTTTTGTAATTTAATGTTGCCTCATCATCCATTTTGAATATAGGTTTACCTTTCTCATATCAGAAGCGGGGCTCAGTCACCCTTGACATAGTTTAATTCCACACCACATCCAACTGGCTCAACTGGGTAGTGGCTAGAGATAAGATCTTAGAGGCTCTTCATTCCAGTCTTGAGTAACCCAGGGACAGAAGACTGCCCTCCAGATTAACTGTGCCCAGAAACTGTAAGTACAAATCTTTGCACTTGTTTCTTACTGCAGTGGAATATTGAATTTATGCTTTCCATCTAAAGAACTAAAGGCTGTCTGGGGCCAGGTTTTCACTGGGATGCTGGGGAGAGCACAAGGTTAGGTTTTCAACACAAGAGGATAGTCGGGAAAGCATGAACTGAACATGAATAAGACAATATCCACAAGAGTGTTTGCCAGTATAAACAATATTCTCCTGGGAAGGCGCCCCCACCGATGGTGGGTGGGACAACAAGGCTTTAGACAGACCAGCAGGTAAAAGAAGTATATCAGGAAAAACACACTGTAAACATCTACATCCAGCTGCCCTTAATTTCCCATACTGCAAACCTAGTTCATCTGGGGACTCTCAGAACAATCATTCACCATATGGTATATTCAAATAAATGTTTCACCTGATCATAGAAGTGTGCATTCTGTAGTTGTTGCAAGTAGTATCAATTAGGTAAAACTGATTGATCAGGTTATTAAACTCGTCTTTATATTCATTAGCTTTTTACCTGCTTGTTCTATGAATTCTTGAGAGATGTATATTGACATTTCCTAATTATGATTTTACATTCATCTTTTAATTTCTTTTGTTCTGCCAAAATTTTCTTTCTAAATATTTTTATAGTAGTATTATTAAGTACAAATAAATTTAGGATTAGTTGGTCTTCCAATTGAAGTTATACCTTTAGTATTATGAAATAGTCTTTCTATGTCTGTTAATATATTTTAACCTTTTGGTCTTCCTTTTATGATAGTAATATGGTCTCACCCACTTTCCTTTTTCCACTGATTTCATATTATAGATTTCATTTTTTTTATTTTAAACATTTTGTGTTTGTGTGTGTGTGTGTGTGTGTGTGTGTGTGTGTATATATATTTGTAAGTGTGTTTCTTTAAACAGGACATAGTTAAGCATGAAATTTTTGTCCGTTTTTTGTTTTGTTTTTAAGTAGGACAATCTTATATTTTAATTATTGCTCATAGGACTTTATGTGGGGGGATTAGCCAAGATGGCCAACTAGAGACATTGCTTGTCCCATCATCCCAGCTGGAAGGTAGAATATTGGACTGAGGAGAATGAAGAGCAGTTGCAGTTCAGGTGTGGTCACAGGGAGAGAAAAAAGAGATGTCTGGGGACCAAAATGAGAAAAACTATGAAGCTGAGAAAGAAGAAAGAGCAGAGAAGACAGCAGCGTAGACCAAACCCAGAAAGGTATGGAGTCCATTGAAAAGAAAAAGGGGCTTCCCCTCCGCCGCCTAGGTAGCTTCAGTGAATAGTAGGACATAAAACGCATTGGAGGTGCTTCCACCCTCAACAAGCCCAAGCATAGCAGCTAAATAGGAATAGCAGGGTGAATCAGCAAACCCAAGGAGTTCAAATGTTCGAAAGGGACACTCCGTGAGAGAGTACCATGAAAGCCCAGAATGCCAGCTTCTCACATCTAAACACTTTCTCCTCTGAGTCTCCTTCAATCACGGCATTAGAGAGAGTAATTTTAGCACGGGCCATCCATGGCCACTCCCCTGCATTGCAACTGCAATACTCTGGACTGAGAAGCACATGAATGGCTGTTTCTCTATGGCGATGTGTTCCTGGCTGAGCCCACCACTGAGAGCAGGTCTTCCAGAATTTGCGAGCTTCCTGTCTACCAGTGTTTCACGTAATCATGAGCTAGTGGCTTAGACAGGCAGGCCAGACCCAGTGTCCCCCAGACATGAGAGTGGTTCAAGGAGATGCAGGGATGGGGTCTAGGTCCTGGACTCAGGTGGTGACCAAGCCCTCAGGGACATACCAATGGGAGAGTGTGGAGGGGCACTGAGAAATAGGGATCTGTAAGTGTGCCCATTCCCTACCCCCACTGGAGAACTGCCATATTGGATAGGGGTGTGGCATTCACCGTGAATTAGCCTAGGCTTTGGCTGCCATGACAACCAAATGCTTCGTGCACACCCACTGAACTGGAGTGGCGAGCCCTTCTCCCACTCATTACAGTAGGAAGTGCAGCTTGGCCAAGAAACTCATGAGCCACCACTTCTCCCTGGCAGGAATGTGCCCCTGGCAGAGGTCCCTGCAGAGATAGAAGCCTACCTCTATCCCCTTGGGGTCTTGTGGTGAACAGATGTGCATAATTGGGGATCTCCCCTAGCTGCCCGCATCCTGCAGAGACGCATGCTGGTGGGTCAGACCCATGGACTGAGGGTTATTTTGATAGCCAGTCTCTGGTGTTGAGGAAACTCATGTGGACTGAAATGATGGTAGAGTACTGGGGAGTTCGAGGAAGTGAAAAAGAAGGGCGCTCACTCCACCCTGCAGAGAAACCGTGCTAGCGGACAAGGGCAGAAAGAATCTGAACCGGGGCTTAGCACTGAGGCGATTAGACCCCTCTGTCAGTAATAGCCTTCGTGGCTTGGCGTGATTGCCCTGAACTTCATACCAGTGGCTCCCCCTAGTGGCTGGATAAGCAACCTCTGAACCCTGCAGGGGCTTTGCAAAGTCTCTCGCAATCCCGCCACAATTTGCCTTGCTCCTGCCCACCACCTCAGGGGAGTAGAAATCAAGCAACGTCCCTCCTAAAGCTTGGGTCATTTGTGCCCCACCTGGGGAACTAGAGCTCACCAAAGGCACGAAAGACCATCCATCTTGGCAGCTGGCTATTCCACACAAACTTCAATCAATGTTGGGAGAACAACACCATAGCTAAGCACAATGTCTTCCAATTCAAACATAGAGGTAGTCACTGATCCATATTCTCAAGTACCACCCGCTATCTCAGAGATTAAGCTGGGGACTTAACTCACTACACACTATTGGTAAGAGAGGTAGACAGCAGGTAAGAGGTAACCCGAGAGGTACATCAAACTTGCTAGAACACTCCATAGGCAACTAGGACTCTTCTCCCTGGCACACTCAGGGATTGATCTTCAGGGACCCGGAGACAGGCCTGTAAGCCAGGCCTAGCACCCCCAAGTCTTCACCAAGAGGCCAGATGAGAAAGAATCAGTGAAAGAACTCTGGACACATGAAAAATAGGAGCAAAAGATACCTCCAAAAGAAAACAATAACTTCTTATTAATTGATACCAACCAAAATGATAAGATTGAAATGACAGATGTAGATCTATACATGTGATTCACCACATAAATAGAAACAAAAACAAAGATCATATGATCCTCTCAACAGATGCAGACAAAATATTTGGCAAAATTCAGCACCTGTTTATGATAAGAATTCTTAAAAAATAGACACAGATGAAATATACCTCAAAATATTAAAGCCTTATATGACAAACCAACAGCCAACATCATACTGAATGGGTATGAATTGAAAAAATTCCCACTGGAACAAAACAAGGTTGCCCACTGCCACCACTTCTATTTAACATATTACTGGAAGTCTTAGCCAGAGAAATCAGACAAGAGAAGGAAATCAAGAATATTCAAGTGGGGAAAGAAAAGGTCAAACTATCACTCTTTGCTGATAATATGACCTTATATCTAGAAAACCCCAAAGATTCTGCCAAGAGACTCCTGGAATTGATAAATGAATTGAGCATAGTCTTAGGTTATGAATTAATGTAGCATTGCTATACACCAACAACAGTCAAGCTGAGAATTAAATTAAAGGTTCATTACCATTCACAATAGCAATGAAGGAAATAAAATACCTAAGAATATATTTAAGCAAGGAGGTGAAAGAACTCTACAGAGAGAACTATGAAACATTGAGGAAAGAAATCGTGGAGGATGTAAACAAATGGGAAAATATATAATGCTCATGGATTGGCAGAATCAAGATTGTTAAAATGTCTATACTATCCAAAGTGATTTACAGATTCAATGCAATCCCCATTAAAATACCAATGTCATTTTTTGCAGATCTAAAAAAAATAATTCTAGGCTTCATGTGGAACCATAAAAGACCCCGAATAGCTAAAGCAACCTGAAGCAAAAAGAACAAATTGGGAGACATCATTTTACCAGACTTCAAGCTATACTCAAAGTCTATAGTAATCAAAATAGCATGGTACTGGCACAAGAATAGAGACATAGACCACTGGATCAGAACAGAGTACCCATATATAAAACCATCCTCATCTTGCATTCTGATCTTTGACAAAGCAGACAAAAACATACACTGGGGAAAAGAATCCCTATGCAATAAATGGTGCTGGGAAAATTGGATAGCCACATGTAGGAGAGTGAAACAGGATCTGTACCTCTCACCACTTATAAGATTTCACAGTGGAAAAGAGACTTAAACCTAAGGCATGAAACTATAAGAATCCTAGAAGACAATGTTGGAAAGACTCTTACAGATATTAGCCTAGGCAAAGAATTTATGAAGAAGACCCCAAAGGCAATCACAGCAACAACGAAAATAAATAAATTTTACCTGATTAAATTAAAAAGCTTCTGCACAGCCAAGGAAACAACAAACAGAGTGAATAGACAACCTACAGAATGAGAGAACATATTTGCATGCTATACATCCAATAAAGGGCTGGCAACAGAATGCACAAAAAACTTAAGCAAATCAGCAAGAAAAAATCAAACAATCCCATTAAAATTGGTCAATAGTCATGAAAGACTTTACAAAAGAAGATAGGCCAATGGCCAATAAAAAATATAAAAAGCTCAATGTCACGGATCATCAGGGAAATGCAAATCAAAACCAAATGAGATATCACCTAACTCCAGTAAAAATGGCTTTTATCAAGAAGTACCAAAGAGTAGATGCTGGTGTGGATACGGACTCACAGGAACACTTATATACTGTTATTGGGACTGTAAACTAGTACAACCTCTATGGAAATTAGTATGGGGATACCTCAAAGAACTAAAAGTAGACCTACCATTTGATCCAGCATTCCTATTATTGGGTATTTTCCCAAAGGAAAAAAAGTAATTTTATCAAAAAGGCAGCTGCACTCAAATGTTTATTGAAGCACGATTCCTAATCGCAAAAATGTGGAATCAATCCAATACATGAGTGGATTAATAAAATGTGGTGGTATATGTATACCATAGAATACTACTCAGCCATAATAAACATGGTGAACTAATACATTTTGTAACAACCTGAGTGAAACTGGGGACCATCCTTTTAAGCCAAGTATCACAAGAACGGAAAAACAAACACCGTGTGTATTTACAATTAATTGATCAACACTCATGTGCACATATGGTAGTAAAACTCAGAAATCAAGTTGGTGAGGGGGGAAGAGAGGATGGGTAAATTCACACCTAACAAGTATTACCACAGAATCTGGGTGATGGACACACTTATAACTTTGATTCAAACTCTACAAAAGCAATTCGTGTAACCAAAACATTTCTACCCCTATAATATTCTGAAATAAAAAACAGTTATAGTTCTTAAACAATATTTAATAAAATTATTCATATCTATTCATACATTTGTTATAAATATATATTACTATTAGTTCCATTTTTTCCAATTCCATTTCCAGTTGTTTTTTATTTCTTTATTCCTCCTTTTCTGACTTTATATTTTTTTAGTATTTCATATTTATTTTCCCAGTATTAGCATTTACATTAAATTTTAATTGTTTAAGCTATCCTGTAGGTTTTTATATGCAGCATTAATTACCATATACTTAAATCACTACTTCTTCTATTTGCCAAATCACTACTTCTTCTGTTTGGCATTGCAACATTTTCATTATATGTACTCCAAAATTTGTGCGCTTGCTGACATACATTTTATATATACAAATGGTCCCTGACTTATGTTAGTTCAACTTATAAGTTTTTGACTTTACACTTCACTATGGTACAAAAGTGATACACATTCAATAGAAATCGTACTTTGAGTACTTATACAGCGATTCTGATTTTCACCTTTGGTACAGTATTCGATAAGTTACCTGAGATATTCAACATTTTATTATAAAATAAGTTTTGTGTTAGATAATTTGGCCAACTACAGGCTAATGTAAGTGTTCCCAGTACATGTAATGTAGGTTAGGCCAAGTTATGCTGTTTTGTAGGTTAGGCACATTAAACACATTTTTAATTTCTGATATTTTAAACTTATAATGGCTGCATTGGAATATAACCCCACTATAAGTCAGAGAGCAGACATAATCTTTTCATATACATATGTATGAAATATATGACAGGGAGGACATATATGTATGTGTATATGTACATATATGGCATTGCAAAATTTTTATTGCTTTAAACAATAATCATTTTGCATTTACTCATATATAAGCCCCATTCTTTTTTTTTCCCTGAAGTTTATTTTTTCAAGCTGAGATCACTGGTTTTTCAGCTTCAATGGCTCATTTTAATTTTTATAGTGCTAGTGTATTGATGGCAAATTTTTAAAAACATCTTCTGCATAAAACATCTTAATTTAATGTTGATTTTATGATAATTCTAAGACATTATATTTGCTTATATAGAATATTATGTGGTGGTACACACAATGTACACATTCCACACGTTAAAAATATCATTCCATTGTGTTCTGGCCTTCACAGTTTCAATTAAAATGTCTAATTTGAGTCTTCTTGTTTCTCTTTAAGGTAATTTCTTTTTTTTATTCTCTTCTGGTTGTTTTTAAGATTTCTTTCTACATTTTTGTATTTGTTTAACTATGAGGTTTCTAAGTTTTATTTTCTTTATATTTATCTTACTTGGGACTGATTGTATTTTTGGATCTCTAATTTAAAATGTTTATCAATTTCAGAAAATTTTCAGTCATTGTCTCTTTTAATATTTATTTTTTGCCATACTGCCCCACCCCCATTTTCATTTTGAACTTCGGTTACATTGTGAGAGCCTTTGACTATATTAAAAATGTCTCTTACACTAGCTTCTCTCTTTCTTTCTTCCTTTCCTTTCTTCCTTCCTACCTACCTATTTTCTTTCCTCCTTTTATTCTTAATGTTTTTCAATATTTTCCATTTGTTTGATTTTCCAAGTTATTAATTCTGTCTTAAGATATGACTGGTCTTCTCTTAAACCTATCCCAAAAATTTATGCAATTCTGGCTTTTGTGGTTTATATTACTCACATTATTTTTACATCAGTTGAAATTTCTGTTGAAATGTTTTGTTTTCATCTAACTTCTTCATGTTTTTTTCTATTTTTTAATCACTTAATTAATGGCATTGTAGGCCATTTTGCATATATTTATCCCTTCTTTCCCTTGGCTCTTTTCTTGTGTATGTGTGTAATTTAAGACAGGATATTCTACCTTATCACTGAAAAAATACTAAGGCTTAGAAATGATATCTTCCTTCAAGTGGCTGAATTTTCTTTTGACATGTAGCTAGTTTATCACCATATCACCTTGATTCTGTGTGGTCTTGATTTTAAACTCTGTAAGCACTGAGTTATTTCAATTCTCCTTTAAAATTCAGGTTTGAACCTGTTGTATCAAATGAAATGAAAATGATGTTTATCATCCCGTTTTCTCTCTCTCTCTCTCTCTCTTTTTTTTGTTCATGTCTTGATCTCCAACCTGTTTTTTCTTTACTACGTGAGTGATAAAATCTCTAGTTAGGTTTGCAAATCGTCACTTTTTTACTACAAGTTCATAGACTTTCACTCTATCCATGCCTTGATTTGGTTCTTGCTTGTATTTAAGTAAAATTACTGCTTCTACTGGGGATCTATTTCCTCCTACTGGATTAATAATAAGGCTGGATGGTTATGGAACACAATTCAGCTAATATGTTTGCTTATCTTTTAAAAAGTTTTAGGTAGTGTTTGTATTGAGATGATTTGTTAACTAAATTAAAAAGATGTTTAATATATTTTTGAAGTTTTATGGTTGATTTCGGTGAGACAATTATTTGCATAAATTCTAAAACAAGAAATCCTTGTTATTTCATTTTTATTCAAATATTAGAGTGTTTCCAATTGTGCACAGAATAATAAACAAGTATATACTAATTAAAATGTTATGAAAAATCAATGGATTACAGAAAATATTTGAATTTTATTGTCTACTTTCTTAAAAAAATAATATTTTGTTAAAATTGAGAATAATTTTATTTAACATCAGAATTTTCTATAAAATACACTAGTGAATATGTAGTTCTTGAAAAATATTGTAACAAATATTATATATTGTCATATTTTCTTACCTTTATCACCTTTTCCAATTTTACATCTTTTATTAGTTATTATTGTTCTGATAAACGTTTTCATTTTATACATTTTGCTAACCGTTCTGTTATTAAAACATATGATAATAGAAATGTATACCTAGAAGGATAATGGTTCTGAAATAGAAAATATATTCTATTTTTATATGTATTCCATATATATATTCTATTTCAAATATATATGTGTGTGTATATGTTTTTGATCTTCAGATCAAAAGTTAACCCTGAATGGTATAATAAGGTATACATAATGAATGTTAAGTCTAATAAATATAGGCAAGAATTTTTATGAACACTCTTATGCCAGATAGAGTAAATCTGTACCTTCCTAAGTGTATATGTGATCATCAGTATTAGCAAACAGATACATACACAGGTTGGCTAATAGCTTTCTTAGGGAATTGAATCTGTTTGTTCATGACTAGCAAGACCTCATAACTCCCTGGGGCTATTGATGAAAAGTTTTCCTCATTAAAATAATGGACACTTTATTCCACCAAAAACTGTTAATTACACTATTCCAATTTTAACTCTAAAATAAGGAACTATCGTCCATATATTGTATGATTAATGATTCCCAGTGCAAAATAAAGGAGCTCAATTTCTTGCATTCAGTGTCAGGCAAATGACATGTATATTAATCCCATTAAATTTAATATATGGCTTCAGAAGTGATGCCACTCAATTTTTAAATTGAAAGCACACACTCTGTTTTCCATTTCAAAACTTTTTCTGTGATTTGAAATTAAAGAGAAATTCTCCCAATTACTTTTTAATATTTACTTATTTAATTTAGAGTACATAGAATACTTTATTTTTATAAATCACTTAATGAATCTGAAAATAGATACACATTAGGAGCCTGAAAATCCCACAGCTGTTGAAATTTTTCTTACTCACAGTTTGATTGATTTTAATGAACATTTTTACCAAAACTGAACTACATCATATGCATATTTTAAAAAGTGAAGCAAAGCAATTTATTGCTGGGGTCACTAGACTGTAAGGAAGATTTCAAATGTTTAAAGTATTAGGATAAAAAGAATAACACCAGGATATTTTAGCAAGGAATCAGCATGGTAAAGCGGATTGCCTGAACAAAATTACCCGTAATAGTCACCAAGATTCTGATATCAAGGCTTAGGTTGCTAAGTTAAAGTGAACTAATAGAGAGCATTTTTCGTTAAGCCAAGTTTCTTTATCTTAAAGAAAACATTCCTGTCTTTACTCAGTAAATTCTCAAGATTAAGTTTAATAAAATATGAAATGAATATCAATTAGCAAAAATGATAAATCTGCAAGAAATTAAATCCAATTAAAATTGAAAGAGTCAGTCTTTTTATTGTTGTCATTAATTGGAGACACACACTATACACACACACACAGGCTGTATCAAAAATCAAAAGAAGCAGATTTCTAGAAATTTTTATCAGCAAATCTCTATAATATTTTATTTTTTACTCAGACCATTTTCTATGTTGATATTAATATTAAACTCTTAGCTATATAAGAAACTATGTTAGTAGAAGAAAATGAAATTTTTTATAAAGTTGGAGATTTTTCTGAGAACACAAAATAAATGAAAATCATACCTACCTCACATGGTTTTGTGGATCAAATCAGCTAATGCTATTTTTGAAAGATTTTTAAAATAATTGCTAAAAGAATTATTTCTAATCCTCATTGTGTATTTATTTTACGGAACATTTTTAATGTTCTGTGAAAGCAGATCTTTGAAACACTTATACTGATCCTAGACTTAGTGCTATTTTCTTGTTTCCTTTTTGCCTCCACTTCTAGCTCTCTACTTTGGCATATAATTTACACGTGAGTATTGTTGATGGTTATGACCTTGTCTACTTATCCCACTTCATATACTCTCTTTTACTTATATCATCTTAAAGCACATCCTAGTATCAAGATCTCTAATTCAAATTGTTAAGGATACTTTGAATGAAGATGATAAAGATTACTTGATGGTAAGTCTATTTAATGTAGTATCTGTATTTGCTATTAAAGCAATAATAGATACTCTTTTGAAATATTATACATGTAAAAAAGGACATATTTAATATAAATTACTTAAACTATATCACTCAAAATATTCATATATCTATCCCATGTATAATAGTTTTCATATATATGAAAACTATTGAAAAGACACAGTTCACACTCATATTATTTGCAGGTTTAATTCACAGTATGTTGTTAATGGTTTGCTGTACTGCTAAATATACTATAAAAACCCTTGCAAGATGTCTGGTATCCATTTTCCAGGACTGCCAATCTATTCAATTAAGTAACTAATACTTATTATTCAACATCTATCTTGTTATCAGTTTTCCAATACTTTAATACTTGAGCAAACCTTCTTATAACTAAATCCTAGAGCAAATACAGGTTTTTTTTTTTTTTGAGTCAGAGTCTAGCTCTGTTACCCAGCCTAGAGTCCGGTGGCATGATCATGGCACATGGTACCCTCCAATTCCTGGGCTGAAATGATCCCCCTGCCTCATCCTCTCAAGTAGCTAGGACTATCAGTGTGCTCCACCACACCCAGCTAATTTTTAAAATTTTTCTTATATTTTGTAGAGATGGGACCTCACTATCTTACCCAGGCTGGTCTCAAACTGCGGGCCTCAAGTGGATTTTCCCACCTCAGCCTCCTGAAGTGCTGGGATTAAAGGTGTAAGCCACTGTGTCTGACCAATAATTTTTAAATAATCTATCAATTTGGAGAGTCTGATCTAAGTGATATGAACAATTAAAAGATCTATTGTGTTTATTGAAAAATTATTTTCTATAAAGGTAAACATAGTTGACATTCCCACTTGCTGGGTATGACTGTGCTTGTTTGTACACATACCTGTTAAATATGAATCTACTCAAAATTCAATCACCAATTTGAAAGGTTAAAAAGATTACCTCATATCTCAGCATCTCACATTCTCTCTTTTTCTCAAAACACGTCAGCTGCACTAAACTCCTTACCAGAATATGTATGCTATTTCATATTATTGTTTATTTATATATCCTGTTTCTTAGGCTGTACTCAATTTTTGTCCAGCAAAATATTTATTTTTGATATTCAAGACAATTATAAAAACTTTTTCAAATGTTTACAATTATGCTATAAACAAGCAGTTTTTCTAGGGACTGAATTTCTACTGGGCTTTCATAATATTTCTATTGTAGCACTGTCTTTACTGCAGTTTTTTGTTTAATTGGCTATATACCCAGTAGCGAGACTATTAAGGGTAGAAAACATGCTTGATTCCTTTTTGCATAATAAGAAATTAACATAGCCCCAGATGTGTACCGTTGCCTCAATGTATTTTTTCAAAGAACTAATATTATCAAAATTAGAAGACAGGAGGAAGGGCAGAACACATGGTGTTGATTTATTTAGGATTTACAGAAAAGATGAGAAGAGGAAAAGCAGAAGAGAAATGTATGTAGCATATGTGAGAGGAGATCAAGGGGAAAAATCCTTTAAAGAAAGTTTGTTGTGTAAATCTGTTACATAAAGAACAAAGTAATTGCCTACAAAGAGATTATGTGGAAGGCAGTTTTATTGTCAATTCAAGTCAAGGAACATATGTTTCCTTGTTTCATAGTCTTGAAAATAAAACCTTGATACAAACTGATGATAAGTTGATAAAAATGGCAGAAATTTCTTCAAGAAATTTGTGGTAATTCTGCTAAACAGATTAAGGCAGCCATTTTTTTTTAATGCAACCACAAAATCTCATAGATATAAGCCATTTTATTAAGGTTGTATATTCTTTTTTGTTTGTTTGATTTTATTTTTAATTGATACATAATAATTGTACATATTTATGGGGTACGGTCTGATGTTTCTATAATCTTACACAATGTATACTGACCAAAGAATAATTAGTAACCCTTATCCTCAAACATTTACCGTTTCTTTGTGGTGAGAATATTCAAAATCCTCTCCTCTAGCTGTTGTGAAGACATTATTATTAACTACAGTCACCCCACTGTGCAATAGACTGCCAGAAGCTATCTCTCCTAACTATAACTTTGCACCCATTGACCAACCGTTCACCATTCTCCCCTGATCCCTGCACTCCACTGCGCCTGATAATCTCTATCATACTCTCTACTTCTCTGTGATCAACTTTTAAAAATTCAACATATCATTGAGATCATATGGTATATTCCTTCTGTGCTTGGATTATTTTCCTTCACATAATGTGCTATAGACTCATCCATATTGTTGCAAATGACAGGATTCCATGTTTTTTATGGCTGAATAATATTCCATTGTGTATATCTCATACATTTTAACCAATCATTCATTTATGGGCACTCAGGTTAATTCTGTATCTTGGCTAATGAATAGTGCTGTAATAATCATGGAAGTGAAGATATCTCTTCAACATAATGATTTTATTTCCTTTGGATATATATACCCAGCAGTAGGATTGTCTATTCTAGGCCAATTGCTGCAAAGATGGTGGTTTGTTTTTCTGGGCTGACAGCTGCAGATGCAAAGATTGAAATTCAGAGTTTTTCTTTCTTATGTGGTCTGGCCATTATCCATTTGTATATTTAATATTATACACAAATTAGATAGAATTCAGTATTGGATAAAAATCAGGTTAAAATTTAAAAATTACATACAACTATAAATTGCCAGCATTGACCTGTGCATTAATTTTTTTCTCCTTGATGTGTCACCATATCTGTGTCATTTCCTTAAAATTTGAAATCAGAAGTCAAGATATTTTATACCATCAAGTTTTTAGGATGTGAAGTCTGATGAGAATCTGAGTCTATAATCTCTTTCTCTGATATTTTTAACATTTTTCTCTTATTAACTGGTGAAATTGTCAAAGTATTGATGTGCTTTTAGTATGTTTTTAATAGATTTTATTTTTCAGAGTAGTCTAAGCCTTGCAGCAAAATTGTATAGGGATTTCCCACACACCTCGGGCCTCCACACATGCGCAGCCTCCCCCATTATCAACAGCTCCCAACAGAGTAGTACGTCTGTTACAACTGACGAACCTACATTGACACATTAATAATCATTAATAGTTCATAGTAGGGTTCTTTTGGTGTTGTATATTCCATAGATATGAACAAATTTCTAATGAAATGTATTTACCATTGTAGTAACATAAAGAGTAGTTTCACTGCTCTAAAATATTCATTGAGCTCTGCGTATTCATCCCTTGCACCTCCCTATCCCCACTGATATTTTCATGTCTCCACTGCTTATCCAGAATGTCATTTAGTTGGAATCATACAGTAGGTAGCCTTTTGGCTAAGTGAGAGATTGGCTTCTCTCACTTAGTAATACACATCTCTGGTTCCTCCATGTCTTTTCATGGTTACCAGCTCATTTCTTTTCAGCCCTGAGTAACAGGCCATTGTCTGGATGCACCAAGTTCACTCATTGACCTATTAAAGGACATCTTGGATGTTTCCAGGTTTTGGCAATTAAGAACAAAGCAGCTATAAATATCTGTGTGCGGGATTTTGTGTGGGCATAATACTTATTTGTCTTTTGCAATTCATCCTGCTCTGTACTTGATACACTTCTATAAATTTTATAACTTCCTCGCATTTCCTTTTGTAGCACTCCTTGGCAGATGTTTTATGTATTTTCTTTTCTCTCTCTTTTCTTTTTTTTTTTTTTTTTTTTGAGATAAAGTCTCACTCTGTTGCCCTGGCTAGAGCGAGTGCCGTGGCATTAGCCTAGCTCACAGCAACCTCAAACTCCTGGGCTAAAGCAATCCTACTGCCTCAGCCTCCCAATTAGCTAGGACTACAGGCATGCGGCACCAGGCCCGGTTAATTTTTTCTATATATTTTTAGTTGTCCAGATAATTTTTTTCTATTTTTTTAGTAGAGACGGGGTCTTGCTTTTGCTCAGGCTGGTCTCAAACTCCTGAGCTCAAACAATCCGCCCGCCTCGGCCTCCCAGAGTGCTAGGATTACAGGCGTGAGCTACTGCGCCCGGCCTGTATTTTCTTATTTATTGTTTTTCATCTCTATGTTTTTGTTCTATAGGCAAGGAAATTCCTCACATTTTTCTTCTACCATATGAATTAAATTTCTCATATTTATAACCCTGCGTATTTTTAATTTTAAAATGGTTTCTTCTTCTCTGATTGTTTGTTTTAACAGCTTTCTGTCATTTTTTTAACACAAAATTGAAATATCAAAAAAAAATCTTTTTCAGGATATTAAGATTTTATTTTCTTTTGATGTTCTGTTATCTTCTTGATATCGTCCCCCATTAGTATTTATCAATATCTTCTAATTTATGGTTATTTTTAAGATTAAAGATTAGATTATTTTTTTGTTGCTAGTAATGATTTTTTCTGCCTTTAGGAATGCATCTCCCCTGACTGATACTTGTTTGTGCAGAATAGCAGGTAGTTTGTACTCCTCATATTAAAAAATGAAAAGAAGAAGAAAAAGAAAAAAGAAATAAAAAGAAGAAAGTCCTTAACTTCAGCCTCAAAATTCCGTTTTTTGAATCCTTAGCATCTCCTTAGAACAGGGGTGGGGAAACTTTTCCTGTTGGAAGCCCACATTAATTTAGCTGTAATCAAATAAGGGCCTCTTCAAGAAACTTCAATTAGATACACTTAAAAATGTACATTATTTTATAAAAATCTAACTACCATCTACTTAATAATTTTGAAAAATAAAAACTATGTTAATTTTAAAGTTAACTAACCTTTTAATGACTTTGTTGTGTCTGCTTTTGGTTGGAAAGCATTTGAGTATTTGGTTGCAGCATGGAGGGCCACAGTTTCAGATGATCCTCTAGATGGGTATCAGTGATTTGTGCCCTTAATCGTGTCTTGATCTGGGTTAGGTAGGAGAATATAGATTTGCAGCAATAAGTGGTTGAAAAACAAGAAAGCATTTTTCAGGCGTGTTACTGAGCATGGGCATTCTACTGCATTTTTGCTTATTTCAATTGGCACTTTCTTAGCATCTAACAATGACTTTAAAATGTCTTCTACTAAGAGGTCAATAAATTCCATCTGTAGTTCTTTAAGTGCCTCGGTGATATCAACTAGGTCAGCCTGAAATGCTAATTTGAGTGTGATGTCATGATTCTCAAAATCAGTGAAACTTTCATTGTTTTAATAGGTCTGTAACAGCTGTGTATTTTTCAAATGATTCGCACATATCATCCTGCTCATCAAAGACCTTTGCTAACTGGGGAAAATGTTCACCTGAAATTTCCTTTTGAAGGAGTGATTTGAAAAAAGATAGCCTTTTCTCAAAACTTTGGATTTTTGCCAGACATCATAGATAGACTTAGTTTTACCTTGCATAAAAATATTCAAGTCATTTTGATTTGACATAGTATCACAAGAAATGCTGGATCCCTATAGAAATCTTCTTTTAATAATTCACATCGCCAATTCTGTTCTTCATAAAATTTAACTATCTGTTCTCACAGAGATAAAATTTAAGCTAACACTTGTCCCTGCGATAGCCAATGCACTTTAGAATGATACGGTAAATCCATACAGAATACCTCATCCTTCAACTTTAGCATGTTACAAAACTGATGATGCCATGTTGCATTTGAATGAATATAGTTAACAATACTTATAACTTATTGTAAAGTGTCACTTAAAACAGTAGGTTCAGCACAGAGATTTTGCTGATGCAAGATACAATGAAAAGAAATGAGAGCATGTGGGTCTGTTAATACTTTTTTTAATCTGTGCAATAAAACCTTCATGTTTTCCTGTCATGGAAAGTGCACTGTCTATACATACACTCACTAAATTTACCAAATTCGGTCCAACTTCAAGATATTTATCTTGAAATTTGTTGAAAATATGTATTCCCCATGTTCTGTTCGCAAGAGTGCCCAAAGTGAGTAATTCTTTGTAGCAAAGATAATCTTCCATTATGGCCCAAATGAAGTATAGAACTTGGGCTGATGTAGTAGCAGCAGTTGATTCATCCAAAGTGAACGAATAATACATATTCTCTTTTTGAAGGATTGTATGAAGTTGTTCTGTTAAGTTGCAGGCCAATTCATGCTGCCTATCAGTTATGGTTCTCCTTGAAAGAGGCAGTTGTTTGTATTTTGAAACGTTATTGGGTTCTAAGCATACTACAACTTCTATAATGCATTCTTTCACAATTTCTCTATCACTGAATGACTTTCCTTTTTTTCCCCAAGTATATAAGCTACTTTGCAAGTTGTTTCAGTGGCATTATTTCTGGGTCTTATTGCTGTTTGAAAGAATTCTCTTCGCTTTTGCTTTTCGAACTTGTAAACATTTATTCCCTGGTTTGGCCAACCACCACTACTGCCCTCATCACTCACTGATTCGCCAGAATTGGATAATTATCTTGTTTTGATTAATCCTTCTTAAATGTATACAGAGCTCACATGTACTTCAACGTTTAGCATTAGATGTGTTTTAGGTCTTGTTGTAGACATTAGGTGATATTTTTGTGACAAAAAATATGCAATAAGAACTTAGCTCTTGTTTGTATCAATTAGGTAAAGTGCTTTTGTTACATGTTGTTTTGCTTAGAGTCACAGTTTCCAAGCACCTATTGACAATGTTTAGTGAAGACTTACTGTTTTTGTGTTTACATTTCTCCACTGTTATTACAATAGGTTTTCAAGAGGCAGAAGAGAAAATGAGACACTAAACTACCTTGAAATAAAAGTGTAATTGTAATATAACTAAAGGCACACTATTTAAATATCAGTGATGACAAATGCCATTGATTATATGATTAGATACAATTAGATATATGATTGTATAGGTCCTCAGTCTATTTGACTTCTTTCCCCCTAATAGAATGTGATCTAGCAATTGCATAGAACTGGAACATAATTGCTGTGTATTTGCTAGAATACAGTTGGTTACATGTGTAGAAGTGGATTTACCACATCAGAGAGATATAGATTTAGAACAATGAATTAAGTGTTTTGTTTGTAGAATTGTAGAAACAATGAAGGCAATTTAGTAGAATTTGGAGACAGGTTAGATAAATAAAAAGAAAAAAGTGAGAACAGTGGTGAGAATAATGTCTAGGGTTCAAAGAGACTGGTTGAGGCTGAACCACCAAGTACCAAGGTTTTAAGATGTGCTCAGATTGTGAGCACCTTCAAACCACAGTTGACCATTTTTGTATTTGATCCCAAAATGAGAATCAACAGAAATGTTTGAGGAAAGAAGTACATTAGTCACTTCCATGCTTTTAAATTAGTGTAGATTAATATCAATGGAAGAAATGTGAGACCAGGAAACCATGAGGAGGCCAGGTGAGAGAGAAGGCAAATCTTACATGAAGCACCGTCCTTGGAATGAGTATAAAAGCATAACATCAAGACAATTCTAAAAGACAACAGCAGAAATTAAACAAGATATGTGTGTTTGTAAGGAATTTGGTTAGCACATTTGTTTCTATATAATATATAAAAAGACTGATACACACACACACACACACACACACACACACACACACATGCATAATTGAGAAACGATTATAAATTAAAAAAAGGTATTTCCCTTACAGGAGCTTTAGCTTCCTATAGAATAATCAGCATTTTCATAAAGAGTAGTTAAGTTTTAAGTCATAATGAAAAGATGATAGAGGAGTAGAGATTAGGTTATTCTTAAATTTTTGTTTTGTTTTATGTATACCAATTGACTGCCTAAACCAAATATCATAAAATTTATCTAAAAAAATATGATTTCCAAAATTGCTAAGCACTTTATTTTAACATACTTCAAAGAAGAGAACAAGAGCCCAGATTTTTGTGCACATGGTGGTCTACACGTACTACTAATGATATTTCCATGTTATGATGAATATAACACATTTCAACAATTCTCTATAATCTCCAATTATATAACTCTAGTTTACCTCAATATGTTGTTGTACATAAACTTATACAACTTAATGCAATGCTGTAATATTTTCAATAGTAAGTACCAATTTAATATTCTAGGCATTTTAAAACATTTTTTGTTGCTGTTGTTTGTGATTGTTGGTATTTTTATCTATTACTTTAACACAGAATCCTGTTACCCTTAAGAAAATAATTCGCAGGCTGGGTGCAATGGCTCATGCCTGTAATCCTAGCATTCTGGGAGGCCAAAGCAGGAGGATCATTTGAGATCAGGAGTTCAAGACCAGCCTGAGCAAGAACGAGACCCCGTCTCTACTAAAAATAGAAAAAAATTAGCAGAGCATGGTGATACACACCTGTAGTTCCAGCTACTCAGGAGGCTGAGGCGGGAGGATCACTTAAGCCCAGGAGTTTGAGGTTGCTGTGAGCTACTGATAACACAGTACTCTAGCCTGGGCAACAGAGTGAGACTCTGTGTCAAAAAAAAGGGAAGAATTATATAGTATATGTAAAAAAATTAATTCTCAATTAAATAGAACCATTCAGACCTAATCATGCAACCATTAAAAATAATAGTGCCTTTGAAATTCCAGATTTAAAATAATATACATGAAATATATAGTATATTTTACATGAAATATTTAATAGTGTGTTTGGACCTAACATCATAAAGCTATAATTATTTTGTTGACAAAAACTCATTCTCTAAAACAGGTGGTTGCACTGCCCTCAGATTGTTTAACCATAGCTGCACAGACCCATGTACCTGATGACTACCCTTAAAACTAGATCAGCTTTAAACATTTGCAATCATTAAAGTTTAGAAAGATACTTTCACATAGGGTACATTTTCTTAAGTTTTCCCCTTTCATCTTGATCAATAGAAATAATAAAAACAAATAACAAAACTGTACTAAGTTTTTAGCAACTTCTAAATGTAACTGATATTAGCTAAAGTATGAAATTTTGTTCTTTAGCTTGAGAACATTGATTCTAAAATAGTAATATACTTGAAAATTTTATTCATTTCAATGTCTACACATCACAGAACATTATCTGATGCATAGCTGTAATTAAATAAATATTTCTAATCGAATAAATACAATTGTCAGATGTTTCTTGTAAGTCTTAATAAATTGTACAGGGAAATCTACCCCAGAATACTTGTTAAATATCTGCAAAAGCATAGATAGATTCCCGTATACCTGCATCATAAATATGAAGAACATTAAAGCCATTTTTCTATTCACCTGCAAACACCAATTTAATAATTATACTCTGTTAGACTAACCAAACAATGCCATTTTCCTACTTGGAAGATGCTAGCTTCATTTTCAATAAAATGTATCTTATACATTTGTTTAAAAAGAGATAATTGTGTACTTAGATCTGTTAGGAACTTTAATTCCCCAAGAGAAATCAGGTAAAATGTTTCTCATTTATGCATTGTTATGCTTACTTTATAAGTAATATGACTCAAATGGATTGCAGATTGAATAATGATTTGAAAAATTAAGTAACAATGGAATTTAGAGAGTTTCTTCTCCACTATTGTCATTGATTCATACTCTATCTTCTTCATTTACTCTTGGTTTATAATGACCTGAACATTGTGCTAATTGAAAAATGGAAAACATTGTCAAAGACTACAATGCTAAGACATATTTTTAGAACTTGACAATTGGCTCTGGCAGTTTTCTGCTCTGCACAATACCTAATAACAGTGTGGGCAGAGACAGCTTACTGAATTGAGCACGATGTATCTTTCGTCCTTCCATTGCCCTCTATTCCTACTTGGTAATTTCATTTTGACTGTCCTAATCCTTCTGTTCATGTGCTCTGCTATTTGTGTCTGCCTTCTTTTCCCTCACACTATTTTCTTCCGTCCTTAAACATTTAAAAATATATGGATTTTTATACAAACATAATTATCAAACTTTTTATTTTCATACTTTGTATCCATCAAAAACATATCCAGATACAGATTACTCACTCTGATTAATGAATACTGAAGTCCTAAACTTATCACTGCTCTGTTGACCAGAATTTTATACAACCCCTTTTTTGATTAATAATCCTTTAAACACTAATAGGATAGCCTTAATCTTTTAAACTTTTTCTAGACAGTGATTTTTTCCTCAATATTAGTGTAACCTCATGATAGTATGTTCTGCCAACATGCTCTTTTATGTATTGAAGTAAACCAGAATATGTGACCACAAAATGTGCTACCTCATTGACATAAAAATTATGTCGAGCAGAAGCCGATTAATTAAGAACTAGCAAATACATGAAAATCTCTACCTTTCCTTTTTCTGCCTAAAGACAAGATATAAATTCTCCTTTATGGGACAAAACTCTACACTCTTATAGTCCAGAGATGGCACCAGAGGAATCTGCAAACAAACCTTTCACCATTAGTTTCCTCTCACTTATTTACCTTCCTATAGTTTCCCCACCCTTGGAAATCCAAAACCATTTTCTTTTGTCCTGTCATTTCCTTTCTTTTCTTTTTTTTTTTATTTCAGGGTATTATGAGGGTGCAAACATCATGGTTACACTTTAAGTCTTTGCCTCACCCAAGCAAGGGTTAAAGGCATGCCCTTCCCCCCTACAATGCTCCTCATGTCCTTTAGTTGTGGGTTTACCCCCCAATCCCCTTAATCCCTGGAGAGTATTACTGCCATGTGATCACCCTAGTGTTGATCAGTTAGTACCAATTTGATGGCGAGTACAAGTGGATCCTGTTCTTCTGCTCTTGTGGTGCATCACTTTGGATAATGGACTTACGTTTAATCCAGGAAAGTATAACAGGTTCTAGATCACTGTCGTTTCTTATGATTGAGTAATATTTCATTGTATACATATACCAAATTTTAATAATCCACTCATGGATTGATGACACTTGGGTTGTTTCCACATCCTTGCAATAGTGCATTGTGCTGCCATAAACATTCGGGTGCGGATGCCTTTATCATAGAATGTTTTGTTCTCTTTTGGGTAGATGCCTAATAGTGCTACTGCTGGATCAAATGGTATTTCTATTTTTAGCTCCCTGAGGTATCCCCAAATTCTTTTCCACAGAGGTTGCACTAATTTGCAGTCCCACCAGCAGTGTAAGAATGTTCCTGTCTCTCCATATCCTCGCCGGCATTTGTCCTGTCATTTCTTGACAGGTTTATTATTCTTTGCTGAAGATGCTATGTAAGCCAGAGCTCTAAGCCACTGATTTGAGTTACCTTTCCTTCAGGTTTCTCACCCGTGTTGTGCACTGCATGCATTAATAAACTTGCTTGGTTTGGGGGTTTGTTTGTTTGTTTTTTGTTAATTTGCTTTCGAAGGGTCCTTCCCAACTAAGAGTTAAGATGAGTAGAGGTAAAGTTTCCTTCCCCTACAGTATGCTCTATTTAAAACTGTAAAAGGGCTGGATATTATTTTCTTATTTCAAAATATTAAGGGAGTGCAAATGTTTTAGGTTATATGGATCACTTTTGTAATGCCTGAGTCCTTACTAAATGTGTACCTGTCACCCAATGGTGTTCATAGTACACATTAGGTAGGTTTTTGCCCCTCCCCTTTTCCCTCCTCCCCACTTGTTGATTTCCACTGAGTTTTACTTCCCTGTGTGCACATCTGTGCTCATTGGTTAGTTCCAACTTATAGTGAGTACATGTGGTGTTTGTTTTTCCATTCTTCAGACACTTCACTTAGGAGAATGGTCTCCATTTCTCAATCCACAAATCCCACTATGAGGTATTTACCCAAAGGGGAAAAAAAAGACTTTTCATCAAAAAAACACCTACGGTAGAATGTTTATTGCAGCACAATTCACAATTGCAACGAGATGGAATCAACCCAAGTGCCCATCAATTCATGAGTGCATTAATAAAATGTGGTATATGTATAACATGGAGTACTACTCAGCCATAAAAAAGATGAATTAATACTCTTTGCAAGAATCTGGATGGAAAGTGTTGAATGTTATACAACTCACTGCTTGTATTTATGCTAGAACTGTCATTCTAAATTTAGAAATATGGCAATTTATCCTTACTGGATTCTAAGAGAACCTTATTTTCATCACATGTAAAATGGAAATAATAACAGCTACTAATTAGTGTTATTATTAAGAATTACTTAGTACTTTAATGATAGAGCAAAATAAATTTTATTATTATGAATGCTTATTGTGATTAGAGTTATTATTATTGTGTTTAGCCAAATGTGATGTTAGATTCATAAAAAAAGATATTTTGTCTGTTTTCTTTATTGTTTTAATCTTGTAACTTATAATATATTGTTACATTAAATGAACAGTGATAAATTAATTAAAAATTAATTGATCAGTGAAGTTACTATTTTTTTTTAAGAAACTCAGCACTAAAGCAGAGTATTTATGAAAGGCTGACTGGATGTAGCAGAGTAGAATTAAAATTGCAACTCATAATGTATTAACTGTGTCATCCTTAGTAACATAAAATAATTTAGCCTCATTTGTTTCATCTGAGATATGAGATGATATTAGTATCTAGTTCATATGGGTTTTTGCATATTAAATTTGAATATACTTACACGATAATAGCAATATTTAACAAACATTATTATAAAGACGTTTGTTCTCAGCTAAATTATTAGTAAATAATAAAGATATGAAAGTACTATAATGTGAAACATGTTACAATAGTTATTTTTAGTAGAATACGCATTTCTAGAGAAATCAAAAGAACAAAAATAACAAATTGAATAGTGAGAGAGAATGAGAAGAGTCATTATGAAGCTAATATTATTTTATATGAACTTTAAAGTAAAGTAGGAAGTTAGAAGCTACGATGAGTGTTTCAAAATAAAAAAAAAGAACATATCAGTAATAATGTGTGCAACAGCACAAAATTTTGTCTGAAAAAATGGAATATAAATTATATACTGGAAAGAAATTTACTGCTTTCCCAAGGAAAATTTGTGAGGGTTTTATATGTGTGTGTGTGTGTGTTTGTGTGTGTCTGTGTTTTTGGCAGGCGGATGAGGATGAAGTGGTCTATAAGCCTGTTGGAAATGTACTGCAGCAACATTACTAAAATCAGGGTTGGAATAAGTAGAGTAAGTAGGATAGTTACCCAAAACTATAGAAATCTTTTTTTATTTCAAAATATTAAGGGGTACAGATGTTTTTGGTTACATGGATTGCTTTTATAATGCTTGAGTCGCAGCTTTAAGCATACCCAATTAGGGATCCTTGTACCCGTTATGTAGGTTTTTGCCCCTCCCCACTTCCCCCCATCCCCCTGGTTGATTTCCACTGAGTTTTACTTCCCTCAGTGCACATTGTGTGCTTATCGATTAGTTCCAATTTAATAGCAAGTACATGTGGTATTTGTTTTTCATTCTTTAGATACTCTACTTAGAATAATGGTCTCCAATTCCATCCAAATTTTTGCGGAAGTTATCCATTCATCCTTTTTTATGTCAGAGTAGTACTCCATGGTATACATGTACCCCATTTTATTAATCCACTCATGAATTGATGGGCACTTGGGTTGATTCCACATCTTTGCTATTGTGAATTGTGCTTTACTAAACATTCAAGTGTAGGTGTCTTTTTGGTAAAATGACTTCTTTTCCTTTGGGTAGATACCCCATAGTGAGATTGCTGGATTGAATGGTAGGTCTGTATTTATTTCTTTGAGGAATCTCCATATTGTTTTCCATAGAGGTTGTACTAATCTGCAGTCCCACCAAACGTGTATAAGAGTTCTGTTCCTTTCACTCTGCATCCACAGACTCTTCTAGATATTGGCCTAGGCAAAGAATTTATGACTAAAACCCCAATAGCAATTGCAGCAGCAACAAAATAAATAAACGGGATTTGATTAAACTGAAAAGCTTCTGCACAGCTAAAGAAATAATCAACAGAGCAAATATACAATCTACAGAATGGGAGAAAATATTTTTATACTATATATCTGATAAAGGGCTAATATCCAGAATCTACAAAGAACTCAAGCTTATCAGCAAGAAAAAAAAAAAACAACCCTATTAAAAAGTGGACAAAAGACATGAACAAAGGCTTTTCAAAAGAAGATAGACAGATGGCCAATAAACATGTGAAAAAAGTGTTCCCCATCACTAATCATCAGGGAAATGCAAATTAAAACCAAAATGAGATATCACCTTTCCCTTTTATAATGGCTTTTATTAAAAAGTTCAAAAACAATAGATGTTGGCGTGGATGTAGAAGACATTTAAAAATTCACTTTATAACAATCTCATTCTGGTGATAGGAATGGTAAAGAAATGTACTTTGTGTGGAAATGATTCCTAAATGGAAAGTAGCCCTTTGAAAGAAACATGAAGATAATTAATTCCAATGGATATTATGTTTTGATTTCATATTAGTCAACATAACCTGACACAATAATATAATGTAATTTATTAATATGCTTTCATAAGTAGGTTGTAGCAATTTAATCAATTGTAGTAATCCCCCCCACACTTGAATTTAGACAGGAATAAACCAAATGCAAAATATTTTCTAATTGTCTCTAGAAAAAGCTATTGAATAAACCAAATGCAAAATATTTTCTAATTGTCTTGAGATAAAAACTATTGTTAAGGTGGTAATCCTAATTTAATGGAGAGTACCTAGGTGGGAAGAAGCAAGGTAAATTTTGAACACTAGTCATGGTTTGTGGTTAATATAATTAATTTTGTAAACATCTTGTTTGGGGTAATATAATAAGCACCTACATTTTGTGTCTATAAATAGAACTTGTTAGAGCACAACAATAGGAGTCAACTGCAGTAATAAACTGCAGTAATAAAATGAAATATACAAGTAAGATGGCAGGAACGGTGAAAAGAGGGATAAAAAAGACATGAGAAATAGCAACCAGATATTAAAATATCAATATACCCAATCATATCAATATTACCTTTAAGTGAGTTATCTACAAACTCTAATACGAAGAATGAGATTATCAGACAGAACCAAAAAATTCAAATGCATACTCTCTATAAAAATGCAGTTTAATATGAATTATATAAATAGTTACAAAGAAAAAGATGAAAAATTGACATATAATGGAAAAACATTAGAAGTCCACATGGCTTCCTTGGTGAATTTTAGCAAGCATTTAATGAAGAAAGAATATTAATTTTGCACAAACTTTCAATAATATAGACAAGGAGAAAATGCTTTTCACATCATTTAGAGGCCAGAATAACCTTGAATGCAAAGACATTTATTGAATTTTTTATTCAGTATAATAAAATAAAATTAATGACTAATGTTTCTAATAATAATAGATGAGAATATCTTAACTAAATATTAGTTTTATACAGTAAGATAGAAAAGTAAGAATGCATCAGGAAAAAGTAGATTTTATACAAGGGATGCAAAGTTAATGTAACATCTGTGTATTCATTAATGTAATGTGCACTATTGTTACAATAAAGGAAAAAAAAATTTCATCCTGTCAACAGATCTTATAAAATTCAACCTGTATTCATGATAAACAGAAAAAAGAAACTGAGCAGATGAGAAATTCTATTTAACGCCTTCAAAATGATGAAACATATGTATAAAGTCCTACAGCTAAAATAATAATTATGAATGAGTGAATTATTTGAACCTAAGTTAAGGAAAAAGGCAAGATGTTTATCTATCATCATTTATATCCACATTTTATTAAAAATTCTAGCCAGTGAAATATGGTAAGCAGTAGTACTATAAGGAATATAGATATGACAAAGAGAAATAAACGTGTGTTTATTTGTAGATGGCATCATTGCATATGTATAGAATCTTTAAAAATGTGCAAATATGATACTGCAATGAAAAATGAATTTAGCAAAATCACAGGATACAATATCAATGGTAATAGAAATTATAATTTCAGGAAACAACTGGGAAATGAAGTAAATAAATAAATTAAAATTAAATATCAAAAATAAAATTCCTAGAAACAAAATATGTATTAAGACAGTAACTTGAAATTGATAAAAATATTGCTAAAAGAAATTAAAGAAAACCTAAAAAATGGAGAAGTATGCCATGCTCTTCAATTGGATAACTCAATATTGCTAAGATGGCAGATGTCCCCAAATTAGGATACAGATTCAATTCAATTCAATTTAATTAATTCTTATTCACATTCTCACAAGCTTTGTTTTTGTAGAAACTGATAAGATAATGCTAAAATTTATAGAAAAAAATCACAAGACCAAAAATAACAAAAAATAAAAAATTGAGAAAGAATATACCATCTAAGGAGAATAATAATATCTGGAATCCAAATAAAAATCAATAGGCATTCAAGATCAGCCTGGGCAACATAGAGAGACAGCATCTTTACAAGAAATAAAAAAAATTAGCCAGGTGTGGTGGCATGTGCTTGTAGTCCCAGCACTTTGGGAGTCTGAGGCAAGAGAATTTCTTGAACAAGGAATTTGAGGTTTCAGTGAGCTACGATGATGCATCTGCACTCTAGCCTGGGCAAAAGAGCAAGACCCTCTCTCCAAAAAAAAAAAAAAAAAAAAAAAAAAAAAAAAAAAAAAAAAAAAAAAAAAAAAAAAAAAAAAAAAAAAAAAAAAAAAAAAAAAAAAAAAAAAAAAAAAAAAAAAAAAAAAAAAAAAAAAAAAAAAAAAAAAAAAAAAAAAAAAAGAAAGAAAGAAAGAAAGAAAGAAAGAAAGAAAACAAACAATAGTCATGCAAAATAGCAAATAGCGGGCAAATATAACCCATAATAAGGAGGGAAAAAATCAATTGAAATTTATCTCATACTGACACAAATGTTAAACTTAACCAAAAAGACAATTATTCTTACATGAATGGATATAAAGCAGGATAAAAAAATATAGGAATGTATAGGATACAAAATAAAAACAGACATTAACGCAATATTCAATTTGTTCCCAAAATAAATACATATATGAGACATCTAAAAAAAAGACACAAATCATTTTTATAGAGGTGAAAATCTGAGATGATATGTGAGATGAAATGTACACTGAACTGGGTAAACATCATATTAGATATTTAGCTTCATGAATAATGTTGCCATGAATATTTGTGTACTAGTTTTTGCATGAACATATGTTTTTATTTATCCTGAGTATATACTAGGTGGCATTGGTGGGCCATAAAGTCCGTGTGTTTTTATCTGAGAAACTGCCAATGTGTTTTCCAAAATAGCTGCGCTATTTTATATTTTCACTAGAAATGTGTGAGGATTTCCATTTCTCCACACTCTTACCTACACCTGCCATGTTCTAAATTTTGTTACAACCGTCCTAGTGGGAAAGAAGTAATATTGCATATTGTGACTTCTATGGGAGATACGTAAGTTTCTTAAGAATTTTACATCAATAGAAACATTGCCAATATGGATTGAAAAGAACAGAGGGAATAAGAAAGGAAGAAATCTGTCTGTCTCCCAGATTTCTCAGGCATAAAGTGTGGTCTGCATTTCATAAGAAGAAGAAGAATGCCTGAGGGTGGGCTGGAAGCCTAGAGGATGAAACTAGGAGCCACAGAGGATTATTTTGTGGCCTTGAAAACTAAAGAAGTTTGTCAGACTGGATTTCAAAATTTCTGGAGACCAGTAACTCATTTTTCTATCCATTTTCCTCTCTTTTTTGAACAGAAATATCGATAACTTTCTATGGCCATCACGTGCCTGTCTTGCCATTGTATTTTTAATAAAATAACTTGTTTCTCTCATTTTGCAGGTTTATGGATGGAAAGAAATTGTGCCACGAAATAGATTGCAATATCCCTCACCCACACCTAATTTAGATTATTTAATTGACGTTTGTTACTTTTGACCCGACGCAGTTTAGATAATATTTTGGGACTTTGTTTTGATACTGGCATGGGTTGAGGTTTTGAGGATGTTGAGACTGGGATTAAATTTTTGCCTGTGGGACACATGTGAATCTTTGGGAGTCAGAGGCAGACTGTGTTAGGCAGAATGATGCCATTTTCTGAAATACGTCCACCTGCCAATGCCCTGAACCTGTGAATATCTTACCTTACGTGGTTAAACTGAGTTTGCATATGTAATTAACGTTAAGAACTTTGACATGGGGAGATTATTCTGGATTATTCAGATAGACCCAATCTGATAATATTGAACTTTGAAAGTGGAGAAACAATTCTAGCTGTGGTCAAAGAAAGAGATGAGAAGACAGAAGCAGGGTCAGAGACACTAGGCTGATGAAAACAAGGGCCATGAGCCAAGGAACACAGACAGCCTATAAAAACTGGATAATACAAGGAAATGTATTCTCTTGTAGAATGCCTAGAAAGCAACACATCTCTGCCAAAATCTTAATTTTAGCCCAATTAAGAAAAAAAAAAAAAAAAACCTTGAATAGGCATTTCTCCAAAGAATATAGTCAAATGGCCAATAAGCTCATAAAAAGTTGTTCAACATCACAAATCATTTGGTATATGATTGTGAGATACCATTTTACATCCATTGGGATAGCTAATACCAAAATAAAAAAACCAAAAAGAACATAAAATAGCAAGTGTTGATAAGGATGTGGGAAAAATAGAACTCTTAAGCATTGCTGGCAGGAATGTACAATGATGTAGTTTCCATGGAAATAAGTATAATGGTTGCTCAAAAATAATTAAACATAGAATTACTATATGATACAGAAATTCCACTTACAAGTATACACCCAATATTGAAAGCAGAGACTCAAACAGATATTTGTCTAGCAGTGTTCATAGTAGAATTATTCACAATAGCCAAAAGGTAAGGAGAGAAACAAATGTCCATTGATGTATGAATTCAATTTACATAGTTAATTTATGAGGAATGTATGATTGGTTAGGGATAGACTGTGCATTTCTCTTGATAAGCATTAATAACAGCAAATATAGTAATATATTAATAGTATGAATATAAAAATAACTAAAATATGTAATCAGAGTTGGTCCCTGAAAAAATTCTAATGTGTATTTAGTCTGATTTTAGTATTTTAGATCACATTATCCAGTTAGTTTTATATGTAGACTTTTGCAAATAATACATGATGAAATTTAAATATTATTTGATCATGATTTTCTACATAGTATTTCATACTTTATTAATTCCTATGTAAATAGATATGTTCTTATTTTTGATTAACAATATATTGAATATTAATGTAAATCATTATATATGTACATCAATTAATATTGTCTCACTATAAAATTGCAAGAATAGGATCTACCTTGTTAGAGATTGTAACGTTGAGCTTGTAGATATTTTATGAAATCAACCTTTACTTAATGCATGCAAATTATATCCTCATTTCTTGTAATCTTGAACATCAAAACCATACTACAGGCTGGGCGCGGTGGCTCACGCCTGTAATCCTACCACTCTGGGAGGCCGAGACGGGCGGATTGTCCTGAGCTCAGGAGTTTGAGACCAGCCTGAGCAAGAGCGAGACCCCGTCTCTACCAAAAATAGAAAGAAATTAATTGGACAGCTAAAAATATATATAGAAAAAATTAGCCGGGCATGGTGGCACATGCCTGTAGTCCCAGCTACTCGGGAGGCTGAAACAGTAGGATTGCTCGAGCCCAGGAGTTTGAGGTTGCTGTGAGCTAGGCTGACGCCACGGCACTCGCCCCAGGCAAGAGAGTGAGACTCTGTCTCAAAAAAAAAAAAAAACAAAAAAAAACAAAACCATACTACATTAATACAAGAATCGTGGTGACAGAAGATTACATTAAAATAAAACTGATGGTGACAGGTTAATATAGTGGTTCCTCCATTTTGCTGTTCCCTGGATCTTAGCTATAGACATTCTGATACTATTGATATGGGTGTGATCTGGACATCAGAATTTTTTAAAAGCTTCCAAGATGATTTTAATGCATAGAAAATATGATAACAACTCCCTTAAATTATTGTTTTTCACTTTCATTTTATACTTTATTCTAATTTATTTTTTGGGAGGAAGAGTGTTTTTATACCGATCAATGCCTTTTGACTGGCCCCCTAATTACATTGTCATTTTATCTAGATGTTTTAAATGCATAAGATGACCCAGTCTATATTGTTTAATGTACTTTTAAAAACAACCATTTATTTACTCTGCATATTGTTGAAATGTCATGCCCATTATTGTTTCTATTGTTTTAATCTTCACCCGTTACATATGTCCATTATTAAGAGTCTGTTGCAATTCTGTTGAATGTATAGTTCTTGGAAATAACATGCAGTATAATTTTGGAATCAAATTTAAGAATGCTTATATTTTTTTGAATGGAAATATGCTTTCTTTTCTCTTGGATAAATAGCTAGGAGTGGACTGCTTGGATGATAAGGTAAGTAATGTTTAACCTTTTTTAAAACCATCAAATTGTTTTACAAAATGATTGTACCATTTTATGTTTTTACCAGTGATATCTGAGTTTCTCCATATCCTCATCAGCACTTGATATGGTCAGTGTTTACAATTTTAGCCATTCCAATAGGTGTATAGTGCTATTGTGTCTCATTAATGTCCATTATCATGCAAATAGATCAATAAATTATGTTATATCCTTACAATGGAATTCTGTTCTGGAATAAAAACAAATAAGCTATTGATTCAATAACATGAATAATTCTCAAAATAATTATGATGAGTGAACGAAGACTGACCAAAAAAAAAGACTGTATGTATTCCATTTACAGCAAATTCTACAAAGTACCAATGAATTTATAGTGACAGAAAGAAGATTAGCTGTTAACTGAGAGTAAGAGAGGGCAGGGCAGTGCAGAGGGAGAGATTGCAAAGGGACATCAGGAACCTGTGGGGAGTTATAGATTATTTGTCAATTATGCTTCAATAATCTGTTTAAAGAAAAAAAAGACTATTTTATTGAGTTGACCTTCTTGCTGGGATTTGAAAATAATTTATCCTGGTTTACTCTCCTAATTTGCGGTTTTATTTAAAAATGTAATTCAACTTTTTGTTTACTCATTTTCAGTGAAATGAATTAAAAGTGTGCATTGGAGTATTTTGCTTCAAATTGATGGAATGAGGGGGTAAGGGACCAAATAAACATGAAATCATCCTAAACTATTCCAAAATGTTAGGGAGATAATAAAGCTGCTGGTAATTTTAATTCAGCAGTGATAAAGAAACATGGGTGTGGTACTTCAGTTAAAGGCTCTGAACAAATGAAAAAATAAAAAGTACAAATTTTAAATCTGCAGAACAAAACACATTTTATCCAATGGAAATCTTACAAGAAAAAACATTGCTCAAAAATTAAATTCTGTAAATTGGAAACATGAAATAAAATGATGAAAATAAGTACTAGTGATATATAATAGTGATTCCAGTAATATAAATAATTTAAATGTATTCATTACAAGGTAAGGAAAATCAGATTTTACATAAAGTTGTCAAATGCAGTGGCTGCATTTAAAACGCTTAAACAAGGATGCAGAAAGGGTTTTAAAAGATAGAAAAATACTAAGCAAATACAAGCCAAAATAAAGCTGAAATAAGAAACTTATTGCCTTAAAAATATAAGTTAAAAAACTCATGTTAACAAAAGAGAGCATCGTATAAAGAACAGATCACATTTTGGCAAAGAAAAAGCCAACAGACAATAGAAGACAGTAGAATAAGAATGAGTGCATTTGCAGCATAATGAGAAGATAAAACCAAAACAAGATTATACGTAGCCTCCAACGCATCTTTGAGAGATGGGTCATAAACTCATTTAAACTTGAGACCTCAGCACTGAGAAGGCATTTCTTCTATGTCAAGGTAATAGGTGTTTACAGATACACATCAAACATATACTTTGGATAAAAATGTTTTTTGAAAAACAATCATTTCTCATAAGTAGCGACATTTTGGAAATGCCTATGTAATAAATACTTTAATATTTTGATTTCTACTTTGTATATGTCTAGCATACCCTTTTTTATTCTCAATGGTGATTAATCTGTGGTAGGAAAAGTATGGTTATTAGATCTGAGTTTGAATCCTGTATTTAATGCATAATATTAAAGTTAGTTTGTTCAACCTAATTTAGCTTCACATTCCAAGTTGCGTCATTTGTAAAATAGAAATAATCAAATTTATTTTATTGTAAAGATTGTATACTAATTAATTAATGCCAGTTTTGGTACATATTAGGGATTTAATGAGTGTGTTACTCCACAAGGCTTTAATTTGAGGAAACTAATTTAAAGGAGTTTTAAAATTTAGATAAATTAATTGCTAACATTAATGGGATACTATGGCAACTGAGTGTCCAGTTTCCTATGATAATATGTTAATATATAGCTTTTAACAAGTGTACAGTATAGTGGAATATCCCATGTAGATTTAGTGGTTATAGGAAAATTGGAATTTTTTTTTTAGAATTTAAAATTAATTAAATTCATGTTTTATAATAAAGTGTTAGATTGATGGAGTGTTTCCTGTACTATTTTATGAATAACATCTTGGTGGAAGAGAAATTTGAATTGCATTTTGGTTATGGAATTATTTAGTATATTTTATTTATAAACATTTATTTTGGAAGTGTACAACAGCCTGCTGCTAAGGCAATACTGCAAGTAAGTATTTTATGAACTCATAGTGATTCATTTTTCTTTATATTTAATGCTATTTATGCCAAGATTACAATTATTTTTTTTTTCTGGTGAGAATCCAATACTTTTGCTAAAACTTATTCATTAATGAATAATATTTTCCATTGATTCTTAAATTCTATTTTACATTTATATTTCTTCATGAGCAGAAGCACGAGTAGTGAATTTTGTCTTTTTATAATATGATTTAAAATTTTGATCCATTAGAATTGCAGAAATACATCAAAGTTAATTTTCACAATTGCTCGGTTTCTATCTTGTTTCTGTTCTCTTCTGTGCATTTCTGGGAAAAGCCTTGTGGATATGGACAGAGGTGAGGAAAAGTAAACATGATCGCCTCTTTTTTTTTTTCTCCTTTGTTTGAACCCTTTGTAGACTATCCACTGAAAGTATAAAAGCTTTTCTCTCTACTATAATGCTTTGTATTTCTGGTCAGTTTTTTTTAAGAAAAAATTCCAGTACTTATATTTGCATAGAATTTCTAGAGTATATTGTACTAAAAAAAAAATAGTAACTATAGGCTATCATGTCTGACTTTGAATAGTAAGAATGAAATTATGATGAGGATAGCAGAAGTTCAGCTCAGAGGGAGATCATTGTTTCACAGACCACTTTGTATTTCTTAGTATTCACATTGTATTTTTTCACTATCATGTAAAATGAAAATAAAAAAGTGACTTTTAAAGAAAGGATGTAATCTAACAGTAAATCTTGGTGATACACTAACATACTGGATTAATACCTTAACACAAAGTCAAATCTTTTATCACATGAAAGCAAATTGGGAATGCATTTTCTTAGTGCACTTAATGTACAAAATTTGAATGTATGGGTTAGTTCATATTCAAGACTGAAGAGCAAATAATAATTGCAAAAAAAGTCTTATTCCACGAAGACATATATCTTGACCTAAATTAGCAATAGTTCTCTATTGGTTTAATTAAATAATCACTTTCTATTTTGCATATACCTGTTTAACCAAAGTTTAATTCTACTCAGATCATAGAAAATGAGATAATCCTCAAACATGAAAACATACATGGAACAAACTATTAATACAACTCTAATTAGAAAATCACTAATTATTTATCCCAAATTATAAGAATACTTTCAATGCCCTTGATACATTTGTCATTAGTCCATCCATGCTGGGAGTTCTGGGTTCGTTACAATTTAAAACTACAATTAAAATTTAAGTGTTTCTGGGTGTAAAATTGGAAGTAGAGAGTGAATAAAATAAACTTATTAAACAAATGTATTATGTGCGCCATATCTTCATTTTAAAACTTATAAACAAAATTCAAGATTTTTTATGGTCTTATTTGACTTTTTTTCTGGGAACATCATGATTTTTCTTTATATTATTCTATAATATGAAAATTAAATCCTGCAATATATGCTCCTCAAGTCAGCATACAATTTATGGAGAGCCAGACAGTAAACCTAGGAAACTAGCACCTAAATTAGGTTTTAAACAGTAAGAAAGGGAAACTGTTTTCAACTGAAAAAGCAGGTTAGTATTCTCTGGAACTAGCCAACAAGGCTGTGGCAGCTGAAGGCTAACATAATCATGCCATCAACTCAGCTCCTCATCAGTTCAACCACCTCCCAACACACTCAAGACACCATTTTTGCATCTGTACTCAAGTTTTCAACTCTACTAATTTGGAGCCTGAAGCTTCTAGACATTCAAACCAGGGGTTAACAGTGTGAGAACTTCCAAATTTTGGTTAAAGTTAATTGGAATATGAAGTTGAGAGATAATTCTGCAATATTCAAAACTGGTTATGAGCTCTGTAAATTCAAGTTCAATCTAGAGAAGGCAGAAGAAGACCTGATTTGACTATGCACTCTACGTGTAAAGTATACAAGTACTTTTCTTGGACATACATGTGTCTCAGTTTGAGGATAGTATACCAGTAATATTTTAGGTACTTAAATTTAGTTGAATCAGGAGGAAACATGAAAATTACTTTAAATTGTTCATACATGATGGAGATCACACATGTGATATCGCACAAACTTTGCTGAAATGGCAAAATATACATAATAACAGATAGTATGTAATTGAAAAAAAAATCTCCCATTGTTTCTAAAACAGACACTTTTATTTCAACTTTCTCAGAAATAGGAGCCAAGAACACTATCATAGATATAATTTCTGCCGTATCATAGGTAACTGAAGATACAGTTCATATGGGCCCGATTGATTTGGAGATAGGTAAATAGTAAACATATCCTTTCTTCTAATGCTTAAAAAATATATGACATTATATGTTAAGGTCTACTTAACAGTTTACCCAATTATAGTGTATATGTTGCTTAAATCTTCCCTTATATTTCTACTTCTGTTCAAAAGAAATAAATGAGATAAGCATAAGTGCAGTAAACTATTTAAAAAGCTGCATTCATAAGTGAACGCCCTTTGAATTTTAACATATGAATATACCCATGAAATTACCACTCAGACCAAGATAGAGAAAATTATAAGCACAACAGAAGGCACACTTATACCTTCCCCTCTAGTAAATAAAATTTCCAAAGTAAAAAATAGCAATATGACATCCCCATTAATTAACTTTATTCATTCTTGAAACTCATGTGTGGAATCACACAATATACACTCTTTTGTGCCTGGTGTCTTTTGTTAAACATAATATTTGTGAGATTCTTCTGTGTTGTTGATTCATCAATTGTTGGTTCTTTTTTGTTATTGTGACAGACTATACTTTAGTAATAATTCAGCACAAATTAGATCTCTTGTCTCCTGTTCACAAACATTTGGATTACTTCTAAAATTTGACTGATAAAGCTGTTATAAGCACACTGGTAAAATTATTTTGTGGTCATAAGTAACAATTTCTCTTGGATATATATGTAGGTGTGCAATAGCTTGGTTAAGGAACTGGCATATGAATAGTTATAATTAATATTGCCAGTTTCCAAAGCAGTTAAAACATTTATATTTCTACTAGCAATATATAAGAGTTCTAGTTTCTCTAAATTCAAACCAAAACATTGGCAGCCTTTTTAATGTAGACATTCCGGTCTGGGTCTAATGATATAACAATGAATCTACAATGAGTAACGATGTGCGTAATTTCATGCTTGTTGAAATTTTGGATATTGACAGAGTGCTCTTTAAAATCATTTCTGCATAGTTTTCAACCACCTCAGTTATCTTTTTTCTCATTAATTTTTAGGAGTTCTTTATAAAGATTGGATCTAAATTATTCTTCTAATTTTTTGGTTCAATTTTAATGATTTTAAAGGATAAATAGTTGCAATTTAACATGTTTTATTTTACTACTAGCGTTTGTTAGGTCTCTATGAAATCCTGCTCTACCCTCAGATCTTAAATATTATTTTCTATGTTTTCTTATGGAAACTTTCTTATTTTATCCTCTACATTGAGGGCTGTGATCCAATCCAAATTAACAATATATGGAGTGGGGTAAGTGGAAAAGTTTTTTATTGTTGCTTTGTTTGTTTTTGCTTTCTATATAAAGTTATCTAATTGAAATGATCATACTTTTATTCTTTATTTTTAAAGTGGTTAGTTAAATATTTAAGGATAAACTGATCTTCTCTTCCTAGAATAAGTCCTATTTGGTCATAATGTAATGTCATCTTTATATATTGATTGATTTAATTTCTTAATGTTTTCTTTAGGGTCTCATAATTAGATTTATTGGAAATAGAACATTTGATACCATAAATTTCCTTCTATGACCTTCTTTAGCTGTACCTCACATATTTTGAAATGTTGATTTTCATTTTTATTAAATTCTAAATATGTTGTTTCTGTTATGAATTTGTGTTTGACACATAGGTTAAATTTAAAATTTGTTGTTTATTTTCCTAGTATTTGGTAATTTTCTGTTATCTTTCTGATATTAATTTTTAGTTATTTCCAATCTAATTAAAGCTGATACTTGATGTGATTTCAATTTTTTAAAATGTTTTAATATTTGATGTCCCAGAATATGTTTCAGTTTAATGAATATTCTTTCTGCACTAAGATGAGTAGTTTCCTGCTACTGTTGAATGGAACGTTCAGTAGATGTCAATTAGGCCAGGCTGCTTCGTAATTTTGGTCAGACATTCTGTATTCTTAGTGATTTTCTGACTGATCTATCAATTACGAGGAAGGGAATGCTGAAGTCTCCAACTAGAATTGTATACACTCTATTTTTCATTTCAGTTTCATATGGTTTTTGCCTCATGAATATTGAAGCTCTATTATTAGATTTATACACATTGAGGATTGTTATATATTAAAATAAATTAACTCCTCTGTGAAATCCCTCTTTACCCAGGGTGTTCTGAAGCCTATCTCTTCTGATCTTAATATGGCCAATTTGTCCTTTAATTAATAATTGTGTGGTCTGTCTTTTTCCATTTTTTAAAAATCTCTAGTTAAACCTCCAATTAAAGATGATTTCTTGGAGACAGCTGTAGATGAAACTTGCTTTCTAAAAGAAATCTCACAAACTCTGCCTTCAAGTTTTCAAATCTATACCATTTAATTTAATGTAATTATTAATTCAACTGATTTTAATCTAGCTAACATTTTGTCAATTTACGATTTGTTCCATCTCTTCTTTCTTCCTTTTTCCCCTTTTCCATCTACTTTAGATTATGCCTTTTTTATAATTTCATTTTATGTCTACTATTGACTATTTATGTACTATAATTTACAATTTATATCTTTGATTTACCACAATTTTCCTTCAGATAGTATTATACCACTGCTCATATACTGTAAGAACATAAAACAGTATACTTGTAATTCCTCCACTCATCGTGCTAGTGCCATGCATTTAACTTTGCAAATATTTTAAGCCACATAATGAGTCATTTATTTTGCTTTAGACTCTCAATTTTCTTTTAAAACAAATAAAAATAAGAATAAAATTATATTTATATACATTTTTATTATTTCTTCATCTCTTCATTTCTTCCTTTAGATGCAAGCTTTTTTTTTTGTATCACAATGTTTCTGCATGAACTTTCTTTAATATTTCTAATGGAACCAGCTTAAAGGCAATCAATTCTTTCAGGTTCGTTTTTCTGAAATTTCATGTGTTTTGTCTTAAGTTTTAAAAGATAAGTTTGCTGTGTATTGAATTCCTGTAAAAATTTCTATACTTTTAAAATTGTCTTTTGGATTGCATAGTTTCTGATGAGATTATTATAATCCTTATTTTTCATTTTTTCTTACGTCTGCACACAGTGTATCCTTTTTCTCATGCTAGAACTGTAATTTGTGTGTATTGCTTTGTTTTTGCGTGTGTGTGTGTGTGTGTGTGTGTGTGTGTGTGTGTGTGTGTTTTCTTTTTTTGGTCTCTTTAAGGTTTTTGTTGTTTCTCTTTGTTTGTTTTTTCAGGCTCTTCCCATTAGTGGAGTTGGCCACTTAACCACCAGACTATTATGGAAGATTTTTCTCTGCCTCTGCAACTCTATCTTCTTCCTCCAAGCCCTCTTGAAATTCTGATTCACGGCATGTTGATAATCCTTCCTCTGAAAATCTGTCTTTGATTATTTATTGCTTAGCTTTTAGATTTCTTTCTCTTACATATTTAGTATCTAGAAAATATCTTTGAAGGAAGATATAGTGTGCATTTATTCCCAGTTACTCCCCGTGGCTTAACTTTCACATATATACATCACAAGAAGGAAGCCGAGAGATAAAAAAGTCTGTAAGAATATTTGTAGAGCCATGGGCCAACCTAGGAAACGTGAAGAAATCTTGGGAATGCATTGGGCTTCCAATAGTCATAGAATCAGGAGGATATAATCAGACTACATGGAGACATTCTGTATAAGAAATAAAACAATAAGGCTTGTTTTATAAAGGATTCATTTCTGTCTCACAATCATTAAGCCTCTTTTTAATACGTTGCTATATTTTCCGTGATTTACTCACTGCAGCAGAATAATAGACCGTTCTTCTACAGACTATACCCACACGTGTGTCTTGGACGAAGTTAATTATTTCCTATCGACATGGTGTTGCAGGCATAAAAATAACCTTGGAATGTTAACTTCTGAAAATATAATGTTTGCATGCCTTTCTAGCAATTTTGATATAATAAAGATTTCTTTAGATTGAAATAGACTGAGGAAATATGATTACATTTAAATAGCAAAAAATTCCAATAAATCCATTTATTTCTGTGACTCTTACCCATTCCCTCACTCACCACACCAAGTGTTACTATAAACTTACATTGTTTGGACATAGTGTTTGCAGGTAAAAGGAAAAACGATAAATAATGACACCAATAGCATCTCTTTTTCAATTCCTGAATAGTGCTTTGTCTTTTTTCTTCTTTGAAATCTCTTTGAAATGTATGAATATATCTTCCAGCTAGTTGTATAATATCATATTCATGTAAATGAAATTCAAAATAAGATTGCCTAAAGGAGCACTGGCATTTCCTTTGACCATGTAACCTGATGACATTTTCTGCCAAGGGATTTTTCCAAATGACAAGTGATTATAAAAGTAATAGGTAACAGGAAAATAAATAACATTTTAAGAAGTAACTGAATGTTTGAAAATGAAGAGATAAAAATATAACTGCTCTAAAATGCCAGCTGGGCAAAGGCAGGGCATGACCCAAATAAGATATACTTTCTGAAGTTTGAATGTCGTCAGACTTGATTGAAGTTCAGGTTTGCCAAATGAATTTTTAATATCCTAAAGTTATTTTCTGATGTCATCTTTACTGTTCACTATTTTAAGAAGCATATGCATGTAAACTGACATCTAAAGCCATGATAAGGTATTCAAAAGTGCTTTTTGTATTTTTATATTCTATTACTTCTCACCATTATGAACATAAATTAATAAAATTGGCAGTCAAATGACAAAACCAAAATAAAATCAAAATTTATAGGTATAATATTTTTGCCATAAGTACCTAATCCACCACCCCTCAAAAGGAGAAGAATAGAAGAGAAGAAAGTACATCTTTATAAGTTTTTATTAGTTGTCCTTTGTTAAAGAAATTACACTCTTGGATAAAGTACCCCCAAGTATGATTATATTTTAAATTATTTCACAGAGACAACATACTCAAGAATTTCAAATATGACCGAAAGATCTATATTGAACTATAATGACCTCTGTACCTGTTACCTTGTAAACTCTTCAATTATATTAATGTATTCATTTCTCTGTTTTACAAACTTCAAATGTTTTACAAAGAAAATCCAAATGCAATCCTAGCTTTGCACCACCCTAAGCTATTTGGGTTATGCACATCTGTTAGATTATTTTTGGTACATCTTGGTAACCACCATTCTTAGTCTAATTTTGCCATGCTTAGAGACTTTTATTAGCAAGCAAGGCACTAAATAGTCATACACTACAACTGTCTGTACATTTCATTGCTCTAAAAAATCCTGTGTGGAAGGTTCATCTAGAAGAAATGCGATGGAATTTCAGAAGCAGGTTTAGCTGAATGTCATTTAGATTCGGTGCATTAAGAATCCTTTGAATCAGCAAAGGGAACATTAACAAATCAAGTGCAACACTTTGAAGAATTTAAGTTATATGAGTTTCTAGATTCTTACAACTAAAGAGTAACAAGTGATTTTAAAATGGTTGAGTCAATATACATATCTTGACTAATTCCATCAATGAAAGCTGTTTTTTAACATCTGATTTGCTAATTACCTAGCCACTAACTTTGCAAGTAAAAACTCATGCCTTAATGAGCTTAAAACAACCAAAAAAATACACTTCATAGCAAGGAAAAGGAAGTAGTAGGTCTAGGACAACAAAAATCGTTTTATTGTTTTGTTGACCAAAATGTATAAAAAGCTAATAACTTCCCACAAAACACCTACATTTTTGTGAATGTATGAATATAAATGTATTAATATATTTATAATTGTAATGCACTTATCTAATTTGAACTCATTACGTCCTTATAAAATAAATTTAGGGCATTTTAAATAAGATTCTAGTTAAAGTCAGCACAAATTAAAGTTTATTTGGTAGAAACCCATATAATTGTGTGTGTGCGTATACATATATGTACACATATATACACATATATTTGAAAGTTTAATAATTTATCAGATCAATGAACTTTTCATACAATCTCTATGAACTAAAACTAAAAAGTAAAATCATCTTGGTCCTATGGAGTGCATCCACAGCAATGGAAAGAACGAAAGTTCAAAAGTTTGAAGGAAGGGCCACATTGCCTCCTCTCCCTCTCAACCTGAATTTCTGGCTTCATGGAGGATTTTCTATGACAATCTGAATGAAGAAGAATAAAAAAGGGCCTAGTTTATGGTACACTGCAACCACATGAAAGTTTGTAGTTTAGTGCTATTTCTGTATTTTAGGGATGATCCTGAGCAATACTGGTGAAAGAAAATATTGCCAGTGGGCAGGATTTTAAACAGTATACACCTGTTGTTATTTTATTTTGTTGTTGTTGTTCAGGGAAAGAGATAGCCGAAGGTACAGATCTAAACTGACTCATGGGCACTTAATCAGTAACTAGTTCTAGCACTATATGGTCAGGGACGTAATACACACACACACACTATTAGAAATCTATAGATAAAGATGGGAAAGATGGACATAGATATGTAGCATCAAAGGAGCACAAAGTGTGAAGATAACTGTGACCTACATGAATGTTCACCAAAGAGTCACTTCAGTAGAGGAAGATCTCAGTAGTCAGTTGTACAAGATGGCCTGTTCTTGAGATGTCATCCATCTCTTTTCTTTCCCAGTGGGATATGGAAAGTGGCCACGATGGCAGGGATGGGGTTTACGTTGGGGCTTAGCAACATGGACTTTAATCACCAAGACAATCTATAGCCACCACTAAATGCCAAAGCTATCAGCAGCAGATAACAATGCTAAGCATGTGTTTTAGCACCGTTTACCCAAGGGACTAGCCATTAAGTCATCATGTAAGGGGTAAGATTTGTTAGCATTGAATAAACCAAGTGGATGTAGATTTGCCTTCCTAGCTCACTATATTTCTGCATAACTGCCATCAGTGGACTTACAGAATATTTTACTCAACATGTTATTCCAAGCAGAAGTCTTCTGATAGGGGATTTTCAAAGATGTGGAATCAACCCAAATACCCATCAATTCATGACTGGATTAACAAAATATGGTATGTATACACCATGCAATACTACAGAGCTATGAAGAAGATGACTTAATGCCTTTTACAACAATATGAATGGAACTAGAGACTATTGTCCTAAGTGAAGTATCTAAAGAGTGGAAAAACAAACACCACATTTACTCACTATTAAATTGGAACTAACCGATGAGCACACATGTGCACAGAGGGAAGTAAAACTCAATGGAAATCAATCAAGGGTGAAGGGTGAAGGGTGAGGGGTAAAAACCTACTTAATGGGTACAGTGAACACTATCTGGGTACAGGTGCACTTATAACCCTGACTCACATATTACAAATGTGATGTTTGTAACCAAAAACATTTGTAACCCTTTAATAGTTTGAAATAAAAAAAAAGAAGTCTTAAGACGCGGTATGGGCTTAAGCAAGTTATGAGCAAGTTAAGTTCTGTAACTGGCTCATGCTTAGTAAAGTCATTCATCCTGAAGCAGCTGTCTTGATTTTTGTAAATTGTTTGTTTGGAAGTTAAATGTGAGTAAAAGAAGTCTACAAGGAGGCCAAGTTGACAAGGAGTAGGCTGCAGTGATTTGTACTGTAAATTTCCAGGCCTTGGCTAAGCTGGAGCTCAAAATACCCCAACTCTCTTTCCTTAATGCTTCCAGGTTAGTCTTGGCCAAAATTGAAATTTGTGCAAAATTTACCATTTGGAAGTGAAGCAGCAATTAATACTTTCTGATGGTTGTCGTGGTTAGAGATGACAGACAGTTGCAGAAATTCTAGTGGGTTCTGGCTTGTCTTCACTCTCCTCCATCTCATATTCACCTCTTCTTCCCAGCATTGGGCTTTGGGATGAATAACAGAGCCCAAGGTCCGTCACTGAATATTAGTCTACAACCCGATACAATGTTAGATCCAACTAGGCAACAGTTTCTGATAAATGTCAACAGTGCCCTCTTCTTTGTCCCACTCCGGCAACTGGCCATTCTAGCATTCCCAGACTGACTTTTTTGGTGACCTTTCTGATCTTACAGTCTTTGCTCTGATATTCACCCCACCAGTTTCACCTTATTCTATATCATATCATGGTTCTGTGATTGAAATCTGAATCAAACCCCTATTGTAATGATTTATTCGGGCAAGAACTACAAATGAATGTTAAATTATTAGGTGATGGGGACAGACCCCTCCCTATGATACCCAAGTGTCAAATCAAGATTTCTTGCTGGCTATTGGTGGCCATCAAGGGAGCATTTGTTTTCCCTAATTACATGGATTCAACGTTATATCATTAATATTAATATTACAAAATAAAACATGCTATGTCATGAAATATGATGTGAGGGATATGTATTCGTGAGAGAGATGTATAAAATATATATATACATACGCACATATATGTGTGCATGATTTAGTGTAGTATTTAATCTTTAGTATTTATTTTTATATATCTACAATTTAGAAAAGCAGTAAATTTATTTTGAAGAAAGAAGAGCATATTTGTCAAATCTATGTTTATTCCCTGTCAAAAATCAAGCACCTTCTTAAATTAGTGTGTGTGCACATGTGTGTGTGCATGTGCACGCATGCATGACCACACACATATTCGTATGCTGATTTATATATTTTTTATTGTTTGTTCTCTTATGGTATCGCTCCCAGCAAAGGTCTTGTACTCAGATGGACTTCCGAAGTGCAGATGGGGCATAAGACCTGCAGAAAGAACCGACTTTGCTGGCTTCTCCATGAAATTCTTCCCAGGTGGTGCCTAGTAGCCTTTTGCCAATCCATAACATAATATTTTCTGAGGCATCATAGTCTAGAAATTTAGAGGCAATAAAGGTCTTTCAGAATCATCATTTCCATGCGTGAAATCAATAACTGGAATGTCAAAATAATTTCTCTCTTTTTTAGAAAGAAAATAATGTGATAGCATCAGTTAAAAAAAGTACATGCACTTATAAGCTGAACAGAAAATTTACACAAAAGTAATAATACTTTACTAACAATTAGGCTTTTATTGAAAAGATGGTCCCAATGAAAGACTTGCAAACTTACTCAGAGGTTTACAATGCCATGCAATACTGTTTTCACCTAGTCACAAGCATAATAATCTATATTTTATTGCATGATCGCAAAAAATACATAAATCATACAATAGTATCTCATCATTTTGTGCCATAGCATCTCACATGAAACCAAATTACATATGGCAATTTGTTTTTCCCATGAGGAAGATATTTTGAAAAATATGCAGGGGAAGGTTTCTTCTTCACTATTTTGCATCTTTTGATCGATGGGACTTATGGTAGATACCAGAAACATTGTGTTAAGTCTTTGTGAAAATGAGGCATTTGGTTCATATGAAATCATCAATCGAAGGAGCAGTCTTGTTAAGATTTTAGTAAACAGCTATATATAATTGTTTTAAAGAAATAAATTTCATTCTTAAAAGGATGATTCTTCCACAGGGAAAACAAGTATGAATGTCAAAGTATGTGTTTTTACTGTTGACAAATACATAACTAAATACTCCAGAGTCTGTACAATACATGGATTGTGCTCTGTTTCTATTCTCATGCTGGACAATCTTTTAGAGGATGAAAGCTGAGGGTGTGTGTGTGTGTGTGTGTGTGTGTGTGTGTGTGTGTGTGTGTATACAAACTCTAAATTTATATGATTTAACTTATATATAGTAGTTTCTTCCCTTATTGTGTTTTTCTACAGTTTCAGTTACCTGTGCAGTTCAAAAATATTGAGTAGAAAATTCCACAAATAAACAATTCAGATGTTTTAAGTTATGTGCTGTTATGAGTAGTACTTGATCATCCCATTGTCCAGCATCTCAACACTGTAGACTCTAGACACCCCTTAGTCACTTAGTAGCCTTGTTGGTTATCAGATCGACTGGCAGGTGTTGCAGTGCTTGTGTTCAGGTAACCCTAACGTAACTTCATAATGGCCTCAAAGTGCAAGAGTAGAGATGCTGGCAATTCAGATATGCCACAGAAGAAGAAGGGTGAGTACAGTGCAATGAGACACTGAGAAGGAGAAAGGCAGAGGGGAGAGAAGGGGAGCGAGAGAGAGAAGAGGGAGAGAGAGAATATTTCCATAACTTTTATTATAGTATACTGTTGTAATTGTTACACTTTATTATTATTGTTGTTAATCTATTTAAGTGCCTAATTTATAAATTAATCTTTGTCATAGGTATTTACGTATAGGAAAAAGCATAGCGTATATAGATTTTTGTACTATCTGTAGTTTCAGGCATCCACTGGGGGTACTGGAACATATCTTTGTGGATAAGGGGTGACTACTGTAATATACATAATGTTATTATAATCTAACCTTTTTGTAATTCAAACGTTTTATAATATATAAAACATATATAATATGTATAACCCAAGCTTTTAAAAATACATTAAATATAACTTATTATGTATACATCTTTTTCACCTTTCCCCCCCCCCCCATTTTCCATTCTTCTTGCCAGCAAACTGAATGAGATAGTTGTTGAAATTTGGAGTTTATGATCAAAAAGTAAATCAATATGGAAGGTGGCGTGATAAAGAAATAACAGATTCTCGAAGACTTCCAAAGAAAATATAAGTTGATCAAGGCAATCAAGATATACAAGAGAGTGGAAATAAGGAGAGAAGGAGAAGGAAAAACAACAATGACAACAAAAGTCTAAAGACAGCAAATGAGAAAGCTTAGTTTCTTGGAGAGAGAATTTAGGATCTGTAGTAAGTCACGTTAAGCAAGAGAACATAGAGTATCAAGATGGACATTTGAAAAGTATTACAAACATTAAGAATAACATTACCTTGAATACTTTTAAGACAAACAGTAAAGCTTTGAAATAATTTTTAATTATTATTTTTACTTTTTGTTATTAGACTTTACTTCATTATATGCAAATTCACACTGAGACTGAGCCATAGGAATCTTCATACTTTATTAGAAATATGTGAGCCAAAATTCTAGTGAGAACAAAGCCTACAATCTGGAGTTTATACAATTGGACTTTAATTTTGAAACTGGTGAATACTAAAGACAAAATAATTGGCACGATCACTCATTGTCTAAGCAAAAATAAAAGAAAGACTATTAACGTAAGTCATTCTTTTGTCTAATTTCTTGTTTTGTTAAATTATCACAAAAAGGTGTTGTCATTATTAAATGGGAAAATAATACTGACATATTTCATCTGAATATTGTAGATGACCTTTGAAGGAATGTATTCTTGGGCAATATTCACACACATCTATTTTCTCCTTTGGGAAATACACATGTGGGATAGCCTTTAGATGTTTATTTAAGCACTGCTTAGAAATTAAAATTTCCTACAAGTGAAAACAAAAAAAGGTTATAGCTATCTTTCACATAATCTTTTCTTGAATAAGTTTAGTATATCTGGGGCAACTTTGGAGATAGTAGTATATTTCTTGCAAATACCTATAAAAAAGGTATTACCTATTTTTCATGAACTATAGCTAGGATGTAAACTACTTTTCAGAAATCACATTAGCTAAAAATATATTTATCAAAATATTATTGAGATGACATTGTTAGTAGAATTTTTTTCTCATCTAAGAAATGTAAAATATTCATTTTTATATTGAAGCTATATATTTGGTAAACAAATAGGTTTGCTTCATCTTATTTTATTTATTGACATTAAAATATAGCTATTGATAAACTAGCATGAAATTTCAAGGTATGCAAAGTTTTATATTAGCACATACTTTTTGACTTACGACATTGGAATAAGAATTATTAGTAAATATCATTAAATATATTGCACTATTTTGATGTGACAGTTCGATCCAATGCCAAAGGACAAAATCAAAGTGAAAAAAAATTGTAACAAAATAACATTAAAAAATAACAAGCAATAAACAAGAGTTTAATATTTTTGGAATTTAACTATAGCAAATGTTATAATATCTATATTCTTCAAATATTATAATATCTATGTTCTTCAAATTATTACAGTAAAGAGACAATATCTCACAAAATGTCAGCAACATAACGTAGAAAAAATACTTAGTTAAGAAAGGAAATATTAATAATTCAGTGCTGAAAAAATTAAAACATATTTAGACTTTAAAAAAATACGAGTAGCACCAACTGCCCCATATATCTCTTAAAGTTAATCTAAAGATAAAATATTGATATAAATGTATTTACAGTGTTGTATACACAATTATTGTTGATGGGACCAAATAAATTTCACCTCTGAATGAGCAGAATGTTTTAGAAGGAACAACCATGCCTGACCCTAGCTATGAGCTAGTAAATATTTCAGAAGACATGGTCCAGTAGACGCAGGAAGACAGAGATGGAGAATACAGTAAGTGCATAATATGAACTATCCACAAAGAGAGAGGTGGAGAGAGAAAACAGAAACAAAAGATAAATTGTAGCAGGAGGAATATCAACATATTGAATAAATAAATTCTTATTTTTAAATGTCTTCATTTATTCAATAATTTAGAAAGATGGCAATTTTCTTTAAAAGTGAGATTAGAAAACAAAGAATAACAAATAACTGGGTTGGATTGTGGGAGTAAAATACAAAGAAGATGGAAAATAGAGAAGGAAAACTTGGGATAGACTTTTTTGACTTTTTCAATTACGATGTCTATAGAAAAAACAATATACTAAAGAAAATCCTGTGTAATTTCTTGTGAAGAAAATTGGAATACTTCTGTGAAATACAGTTTTAAAGATCCATTTAAAAATAGGAGAATAACATCAATCACAAATGCTTGATGAATTCAAGTAGGATGAGTTCAGTGATCATATTTGCAGTTATTAAAATCCCTAGAATTACGAAGTTTAGTTACTTTTATAATTTGATCAAAATACTCTAAAATTGTCTTCCAACACTATTTCTTTTCTACTTAAACTCTAACCTCATTGAGCTTCTTTCTTGTAGTTCCTCCAAAAAGTCAGAACTCCTCTTACACAGAGGTGATGAGATATTTCCTTCATTTGGAATGCTGTTCCTCAGCTAGTAACATGCCTCACTGTTCACTTTCTTCAGATTTGTGGCTCCAAAATCACCTTAACATAGATTCCCCTCCCAATACTTTATGTAAGATAGCACTCTCACTCAGACTATATTCTTACATCCTTTACCCACCATAGCTTTTATCGCTAACACCTTTAATATGCATTTGTATGTTTCATATAACCTTAGGATACAAGCGCCATGAAATCAAAGATTTCCTCTGTTTTGCTCACTCATTTATCATGAGCATCTAGTAAAGGGTATTCAGGTCAACAAATAGTCTTTGGCTGAACAGATCCATGAATTTGGATCTAGTTTAAAATCAGCAAAGAAATTGAATTTATTTTTGAAACCGTAATATAAGAACTGGAATGAAAAAGACGGGTATAGAAAACTGATATTCTGACAACTTAACTACGCAAAACAAAGCTCCCTTGCTCTATCTATAAATTGATATGTATATATATATGCTATATTAATGTATGTAAATATTATACATATCAATTGTATAAACAATTCTCTTCACCATTCGGTTTGGAAGTTATTAAAATATTTCAATGTTTCTATAAAAAGTTTTGATAAGTTTTGATATGAGTTGAGAAATACATAAGCTAAAACTGTGGAATAAAGAGATAAAGTTAATAATAACATTGCGCTTCTCATCTGGGAAAAAAATAAAACATAAAATTGCCTGGAGAACATAGTTCTAGATATGAATCTGACTGGAGAAAATTTTGCAATGCAATGTTCAGCCAAGCAAATATCTTGGATGTGGGTGAAAAGCTAACATGATCATGCAATCCCATGTAATAAAATTAGTGTATTTCATTCACGGTAAGATTTATATGTGATTACTTTGGTGAAAACTGGTGCGGCCAGAAATTAAGTGATCTGTACAAATTAAAACAAAACAAACAAAAAGTGGTATAATTAGGCTCTATGACAATATTGAAGTAAAATAATAATTTGTTGTTCTAGTAGAAAAATTTAAAAAAGAAATCATATAACACAGTAGGCATTTTATAAAGATATAAGACATATTATAAAATAATATTATATACAGATACAATGAGAGAAAGGCAGAGACAGCTTGGAAAACAGTTAAGCAGGCACCACTATGACTGGAAACAACAAAAGACAAAAAGAGGAAAGAAATATTTCCAAAGGAATTTGCAGAAAAAATGTTTAAAAAATTAACTACTGGTGAAATGTAAATCCTGATAAAAACAGAAATGCAGCTTGGAGAAACAGTGTGATAAACAGACAAAACGGGAAGAGAGAGGGAAATAGCAATCAAAGAAAGAAGGGGGAAGTTGTTCAAAAGGAATCATTGAAAACTTAAACCTTCACTATGGACATGGACAATAAAAAAACGAATAAGAAGATGTCATAATACAAGTCTATGTAAAAGTATAGGGGTCAGTGTTCCTAAATTAACCTATAAATTTCTCTGAATTCCAATGCAACTAACAGGAAATTTGGGGGTGAGCCAGAGAAACTAGATAAGTTTATTCAAAAGGGCATCATAAGCAAAAGAATATCACTGAGGATGTTCTGAAAAAAAAAAAAAAAGAACATTGAAGAAGTAGAGATGAGTTATTAGAAATTAAACAATAATAATTACAATAATTAAAAGAGTAGATTATTGGGACATGAATAAAAAGCTCAATGGAACAGACTATAAACTCCCCAAATAGAGCTAAATAATACAGCAGATTTAGTGTATTGCGACAGTGGTATTTTAAATTAGTGAGGAGAAGAGAATTATTCAATAAATAATTCTGGCACAACTAACGTATCCTCTGTAACAAAACAAATTTAGATCTACTATATTATACCTTATACTTAAATGTATTTCTAGTGGAACAAAATATGAAATAATTTTTAAAAAATGTATATAGATGATAAGACACTTTTAGCGTGTGTGTGTGTGTCCAGTCACGTGCTGCATAAAGACATTTCAGTTAACAGTCCATATACATGACAGTAGCCCCATAATATTATAACACTTTCTTTTACTCTACCTTTTCTATGTTTAGATAAGTTTAGACACAAATCGGCACCACCGTGTCACACTTGTTTACAATATTCAGTACCATATTGCGCTGTACAGGTTTGTAGCCTAGGAGCAATAGGCTATATCATGCAGCCTAGATGTGCAGTAGGCTGCACCATCTAGATTTGTGTACGTACCTCTATGATGTTCCCACAATGATGAAATTGTCCAACAAAGCATTTCTCAGAACATGTCCTCTTCGATAAGCAACACCTGTGTGTGTGTGTGTACATGTGTGTCCCTGAGCACTTAATTTAAAGATAAATCTCCTCTGACACTTTCTGATCCCAAATATTAAAATTAAAACTATTTTCAATTAATCAAATTGGTAACAATCATGAAGATTTAGCACCTATTTGTGATCACAAGTTTAGAGAGAGAAGCACAGCTGTAAGTTATTTAAAAGAATGTGAGTTGATAAAACGTCAAGGAAGGTTAATTAAAAATATCCACAAAAATTATAAGAACACGTAGAGGACTGCTACTTCAAATTTACATCTTTTCAGAATGATGTATGTAAAATGCTTTTTTTTAATTTTTGATTTTATATTTCGGAATTTTATGGGGGTAGAAATGTTTTGGTTACATGGATTGCTTTTGTACTGCCTGAGACAAAGTTATAAGAGTGCCCATCACCCAGATAGTGTACTTTGTACCCATTAGGTATGATTTCGCCCATCCCCTCCCACCTGCTTGATTTCCATTGAGTTCTATTTCCATCTGTGCACATGAGTGATGATCAGTTAGTTCCAATTTAATAGTGAGTACATGTGGCGTTTGTTTTTTCCATTCTTGTGAGACTTCACTAAGAATGGTCTCCGATTGCATCCAGACTGTTACAAAAGGAATTAATTTTTTTGTGGCTAACTAGAACTCCATGGTATACATATACCACATTTTATTAATCCACTCATGTATTGATGGACACTTGGGTTGATTCCACATCTTTGCAATTGTGAATTGGGCTGCAATAAATATTCCCGTACAAGTATCTTTTTGATAAAATTACTTTTTTCTTTTGGGTAAATACCCAGAAGTAGGACTGCTGGATCAAATGGTAGGTCAACTTTTAGCCCTTTGAGGAATCTCCACACTATTTTCCATAGAGGTTGCACTAGTTTGCAGTACTCACCAACAGTGTATAAGTGTTTCTTTCTCTCTGCATCCATCCCAGCATCTATTGTTTGGGACTTTGTGAGAAAAGCCATTCTCACTGAGGTTAGGTGATTATGGTTTTGATTTGCATTTCCCTAATGATTAGTGACATTGAGCATTTTTTCAAACATTTATTGGCCCTTGGGATGTTCTTCATAAATTCTTTGCCTAAGCTGATGTCTATAAGAGTTTTCCCAACATTTTCCCATAGAATTCTTGTGGGTTCATCTTAGATTTAAGTCTCTTACCCATCTTGAATTAATTTTTGTGAGTGGTAAGAGATATGGATCCCATTTCAATCTTCTACATGTGGCTATCCAATTTTATCAGTACCCTTTATTGAATAGAGATTCTTTTCCCCAGTGTATATTTTTGTCTACTTTGTCAAAGATCAGATGGGAATATGTGGATGGCACGTATGAGGGGGAGGGGAATCCCCCCTTACTCTTCTGCTGAGCTCGGAGCCTCTCTGGGTTTGATCCTCACTGATATCTTCTCTCCTTTATCTTCTTCCTTCTCAGCATCACAGTTTTCTCCATGGCATCTCCAGCTATCTCTGACTTCTCTCTTTGTGATCCGTACCTGAGCTGCAACTCTTCTCCCCTCTCCTCTCGCCAATATCCTGCCTTCGCGCAGGGATGGTCTGACAAGCGATGTCTCTAATCAGTCATCCTGGACATCCCTCAAAATATTTTAATTATATTTGTGTTGAACTAAAATATTTGAAAAAACGGAATGCTAATAAGGAGGAGTCTGTTTAAATAAATTATGGTGTGTTGCTATACATAGGAATTCTAATAAATTGTCTAAAAGTTTGGAGTACCTTTGTGGAGGCAGATGTGGATAGGTTATCTAGATATATTGTGAGTGGGACCAAGAAAGTAACTGTATTGGTTTTCCATTGCTGCCATACCTGAACCAACACAAACTTAGTGGCTTAAAAAAACAGCATAAATTTACTATATCACGGTTGTTTTCTTTTTTTCTGTTTTTAAATATCAGCACTTTGGGTTCGTCTTTGCTTAGAATCTCAAAAGGCCAAAATCAAAATATTGCAGGGCAATTTTTCTGGAGACCTAGGAGAAGATATGCTTTCCCTGTTTCTTCAGGTTGTTGGCAGAATTCAGCTTGTTAACTGAGGCTGGGTAACTGAAGTCTCCGTTTCCTTGGTGTTTATTATCTGAGAGCCATTTCTAACTTCTAAAGGCCATTGCATTTCTGAGTTCATGGCTATCTTCCTCGTATTTAAGACGGAGTCCTTATTTCGCATATCTCAGATTGAATCTTCTGCCTCTGTCTTCCAAAGCAACCTTTCTGACTCTATTTTCCCCTTCCCCTTTAAGTGATCATATGATTGCAGTGACCCTACCCAGGTAATCCAGGACAATATCCTTATTGATAAACCTGTAACCTTAATTGTATCTGTTAATCTCTTTTGCCATGTAATAAAACATTGACAGGTTCCAGGAGATAGCTTTGGAGTTCATTATTTTACCAATCTCAGTAATCTAGTATGTCACCATTTGCTTTGGGTAAAATATTGCAAATATTTAGTTATATAAAATATCTCTGGAAGTTATCCAAGACACTAAGAAAACTCTGAAGAGGTGATCTGGGTCTCTAAGAAGGAAGGGATGAGTAGATATTTTGCAATAGTTATCTTGTGTACATTTTGTGTGTGTGTGTGTGTGCACGTGTGTGTGTATAAAATACATGCTCACATGTATACACAAACATATACACACGACTGTGCGTTTATATATATGCATATACACATATTTTGAATTTATATAGACATATTCACAATAAAAAATGATTACAAAACAAGAAATCACCTATTTAGAAATTACAAAAAATACATAAAAAGGAATTTTTGCTTCTGGTAAGATTAATTTAATTGCTCTGTAAAAGGACAAAGGAAAATAGCTGATGAAAAAAATTAGTGTAAATAGAACAAAGTATACAATGAAAAATGATCATAAAAAGGAAAACCTTTTTAATCTTTTTAGTTATTCAGGATATGCTAATTCTTGTTATAAAGAAAGCTGGAAGCTAAATCTTCATAAAACAAATAGCCTGTTTTCAGTATAATGTAATAATGAGCATAAAATGGAGAAAAAATAGAAGAAGCAATTGAAGAAGGAATTAAAAGGAGAGAAGTTTAAATAGACAGTTGTAGAATGAGAAAAGAAAGAGAGGGTAAAGCTTTAATAATGAGTGTGATACCAAAGATACTGTGTGTGTGTGTGTGTGTGTGTGTGTGTGTGTACATATATGTTTTTCCCCAGAATATAAGTAAAAATATAAAAGATTTTTCTTAAAGGTGTTATCAGAAGAAAACTCACTTGTAAGTGAGGAGCTTCTGCTCTTTGTGGCACTAAGCGGCAGAAGGTTTACTATGGGATACCCCACCTTATTTTGGATATCAAAAATGAATTAACAGAATTTGAACAACTAATAAAAGGATGAAATAATTGTGACTATTATGGCTGATACTTGATTTCATTAGACTTTTTATGTGGATCCAAACAAACCTATGTAGAATCTTTCATTTGGGGAAAGGGTGAGAAAAGTGGCATATAATCAAAGAGGACTAAATGCTGTTCAATTGGAGAGATGAAGAATATTGGAAGAGGAAGTACTAAGATTATTTAACCCTGATGAATAGAAGTTTGTTTGTTTGTTTAGATTCATCTTCCTACCAATGCAGGAAGAATAAGAGCAAATGTATGAGAGGAAGTCCATTAGTATAATATTGCCAAGAATAGAGGACCAGTGAACCATGAAGTACAGAACATTTCCAAAATGACAGAGTAAAGAGATTGCATTTTTTAAAAAATCAAGAATATGTTTAAATAGAAATAAAGCTCTGCTTTAATACTTTGCTAAGAAACACAATCTCAGCTAAACTACCTTGTTGCATGGCAGCAATGATCAATAAAGTGTATTTCATTGTCTGCGAGGAAATGCAGAAATCAATTAAAATTAACTGAGAAAATTAATTAAGACTTATTATTCTTTCTATTTACATGCAGTTAGTAAAAACTCTACACAGAAAACATTTATAAATTTAAGCTGTCAAAAGTAATACATAAAAAATATTTAAATCTATAAATTAAGCAGAACAAAAAATTAGATAATTAAAAACAATACGCTTAGGGAAGTATGCTTGAACGTACTTAGAACAAGACACAACAAATCGGTGAAACAATAGGAATATAGAGAGAAATTATATGCTATCAAATTAGCATATATTGCTAAAGGAGATAATAAAATTTTGAAAAAATAGCATACATACATTAAAGGGGAATGTGTCGCTCCTTAAAAATGGGTGTGTGGTTATCACAGAAGGATTGGTAGCTGATTGACAGAAATATGTCAAAAGGTATAGTTTTAGAAGATAAAATGCAACAGCAAAGTTATGAAAATCTGTATGGATAATTACACAAAATAAGAAATAATAGAGTTGGCTTCCCAACAGAAGAGTGGTCTCTCTTGTCGCCAGTGTTCCCATATATTCATTAGGAGAGGAAGATTTAGTAACTTGAATTTCCATTTTCATGAGGGTTTTATGTGCTTCTTTCACTTCTAAGCTCTAAGAACTCTGTATGCCTAAGGCCCCACAATGTGCTTGCATCTGGGAACAATACTATGATAGTCCTGAAGGTTCATTGCTATACCAGAGAAGCCAAGATGAATTTTCCTGTAACATCCTCCAGCCAATTTTGATACCAAGCCTTTCTGAAAGGCTGATCCTCAGAAGTAAAGGAGGGAACTGTGTCAATAGTTGGGAAGTTACTGTAATACAGGAGCCTAATTAAGTAGGTTCTGGGGTCAATCTTCTATTGGGATAGTTATGTGTGACTGTCACTGAGATGTGCCATCTCATCAAGGGGACCTTTTGTTTTGATGTAAATGGAAGAAATACAACAGTGATGCAATCAAAAATAAGCTCACATCTGACATAAGGCTTTTAAAAAAAGATGGGAATGAGGAAACACCATTAGGGTAACATGTAATGCTTTTATGGCCATGTTTTAAGAAGTAGAAAATGACCATAATTTGTGAGGGGGGCTCTTATGTTTTTAACTATATGGAATTTCTGGTTTGAATTAAAAAAGTGCTAAAGTAAAAAGAAGCACAACAATTTTAAAAAATCATAATATAAATTGGAAGGCATGAAGATAAATGCCTGAGAAGAGAGTAAAAGACATAAAAAGGTATTGAATAATGGTATCAAATGAGTGCTTTAGCTTAAAATAGCATAAATAAAGATGGAGATATTAAAATTAATTTACTATGCAGAATAAAAAATTGAGGATAAAAGAGAAGAAGAGAAAAAAACCATGTACTTAACTTCAAATGGTTTTTCTCATTGAGAAGTTTCTGCCTCTCTGTAATCCTTTCCACACTTGTCCGTGCTGTGTTCTGTGTTGCAAGTAGGCTGACCCAGCAGGTTACATGACAGATACCCATGTCTATAAGCTTCTGGGTGGCTGTAATCAATAGGGAGTGCTTGCAGAAGATTTGGGATGAGAGAGGTAGAGGCTTCCTGCTGTTACTAATGGTGACTTCTGTCTCTTGTACAAGCAATTCCCCGCATCAGTCTTCATCCTGTTGCAACACTATAGTTTCTGCGGTCTCAGGCCACATCTCTAGGCATCTTTCAGACAACTACAGAGGAAGTTTTGACATAATATTTTCATTCTGATGTTACATGAAATACATTATAATTCCGAGACTGAAAAGAAAATCTATTTGGAGATACAACAGTGCAGAAATAACACTGGCAAGTGATTTCAGCACAAGTATTTGTACTCATATTTGTGAACTTTTGGGTGACAAATACCCTATGTTTTCCCTAGATAGCCAAGAAAGAACAAAAGCAGAAAATACATAAATGTTGTATTCATATCACGTGAAAGCTAAATGATATAATGGCAAATTAATTGTCCAATAAGGAGAAAATAAAAGAAAAACAAACAACTACAAAAATACCCAGTTGCCTTCTCTAAGGCAAAAGTTAACAGTGGAAATCACAGTTTTAATTCTCAAAAATTGAGCTTTCTTTAAATATTTTAAGAACTTTTAATATTTCTATGGCAATTTTCAACAAAACTACAGGAGGAAATAATCTACGGGACCAGAGTATTAAAAATGAATGAAACTGTTTTATAATAAGTACTACAGTGTATTTTTTCTTTAATATTTTGAGTATTTTTTCACAAAAAGAACAAAGCCATGTTCTACCTGAAATGATTTTATTATGCTATTTCCTTTCTCTTTTCTAGTGTTTACACAGCCAAATAAGCAAACTGGACATAGAGCTGCTCATATTAAAAATATAAAGTACATTGATTCTTATAGGACTTATATAGCAGATTTGGAGTTTAACTACAAACAAAAACCAAACATGTTTTAGACAATAATTATTAAATATTAAACCACCTATCCACCATCTATGACAAAAACCGGAAGACTACCATGGCTCAGAAGCCCCATGCATGTCTCTCTTCATTCCATACTTCCCCAGTTCCTGCTATAGCTTGGTTTGTTTGGCCCTTCCAAATTGCATGTTGAAATTTGATTTCCAGTGTTGGAGCTGGAGCCTAATGGGGGGTGTTTGGGTCCCCCATGAATGGTCAGTTCCTACTCCATTAGTTTCCACAAGAGCTGCTTGTTAAAAAGAGCCTGGCACTTTCCAACTTCTCTCTCTCACCTTGTGGCCTCTGTCCACATTGGCTCCCCTACACATTGTGCCAGTAGTGGAAGCATCTGGAAGCCCTCCACAGAAGGAGATGCTGCACCAGGATTTTTGTACAGCCAACAGAACTCTGAGTCAAATAAACCTTTTTTTTTTATAAATTACCCAGTCTCTTTGTTTTTTTTTTTGTTGTTGCTGTTGCTGTTGGTATGTTTTATTAGATTAAGGAAGTTTCCTTCTATTCCTAGTTTGCTTAGGAGTTTTATTTGTGTTTTTTTTTTTCATGAATCAGTATTAACTTTATAAATTTTCTTTTTTACATTTACTAGATGATAGTATAATGCATTTATTTTGTTAATGTATTAAACTACTTTGATTGATTTTCAAATGTTAAACAAAGTTGCATTTATGGAATGAATCCAGGTCATAATGGATTATCCTTTTTAGACAGATTTGTCTTTAACTTGTTAATATTTTATTTAGGATTCTTGCATTAGGTTCATGAGAGTTATTGTCCAGTAATTTTCCCAGTAATGTTTTTGTTGGGGTTTTTACATCAGGCTTCATCTAGCCTTGTAAAACTTGTTGGAAAGTGTTTCCTCTTTTCTGTCCTCTAGAAGTTGTTTAAAATTTGTATTCTTTCCCCCTTAAATTTTTGGAAGAAATTATCAAGGAGACTCTCTGTGGATGGATTTTTTTTGTTTGTTGGCTTGTCCTTTTTTTATAGGACATTTTACAAAAATGTGTTTCTTTTTTTCTCAGCCTCATTACATTCATTTTTTAAATGGATACAGACAATTGAAATTTTTCTATTGCTCTTCTGTCAGCTTTAGAAAATTGTGTTTTATGGAGAGTTTTGCTTTATGTATAAATTTTCAAATTTGTTAGTATATATTATCTTATCTGCTGAATGTCTACAAATTCTGTTCTGATGTTCTCTTTTTCTTCTTATTTGGCAAGTTTTCTTTTTGTCTTTTTCTTCTTTGATTCTTCTAGAGGTTTATCCATTTTATTAATGCTAACAAAGTTTTGTCTTTGTGGATTTTTTTTCTATTGAACATGCGTTTTATATTTTATTGATCTCTATTCTTACCTATATTTTCACCTTTCACCTACTTTATTTGTTTTTGATTGACTGTCCCTTTTTAGCTTTTTGAGATTGATCAAAGCTTTGGTCATTCTTTGTCAGCATTTCTTGCCTGATATACATTTGGAGCAATAAGCACTGCTTTAGCTACCATCCAAGATTAAGGATTTGGCCAATTCAAATTATTATTGAAATTTGATTGTACTTCTTTTTTACCCCCTGGATATTTTAAAGTGTGCTGCTTAATTTGCAAATATTTGAGAATTTTCTATTTCTCTTTCTGGTATTTATTTCTATACTAATTACACTATAATAAGGGAATATAATCCTTTATGTTTGTTGTTTTGAAATCAGTTGTGACTTGTTTATGTCCAGATATCTGGTCTGTTTAGCTTAACACTCTTTATGTACTTGAACGCATTTTTTGCAGCCATTGGGTGTAATGTTTTATATATGTCAATTAGACCAAATTGATTAAGTACCTTGATTGATTAAGGTCTTCTATATTATACCTGATTTTTTTTTTTTTTTTTTGCTTGCTTCTTTTACCAGGTATGGAAAAAGTTATGTAAAAAAACCCAATTATAATTGGGATTTTTCCCCATTTTAGTTCTATTAACTTCTGCTTTTTATGTTTTAAAAATACTGCTACCTGATACTACTAATTTAAGATTATTCTATATTCTTATTAAAATGAACATTTCTATAACATGAAGGAGAAGAGTAGAAAAGAAGTGCTTATGTCTGGGGAGTGGTTATTAGATTATGGGGCTCCATGTAGATAATTGGGAGAAGTGTGGCTTTTAGGAGTGAAATGGGAGTTGTTGCAGGGTTCTGACCAGAGAGTAACAAGAAGTGATGACTATTGCAAATAAAGATTCTTGTCTCTGTGTGGAAAAAAACCTGTAACATAGAAAGAAGAAAATCAAGGAGACCATTAAGGAATATAATGCTTTAATCCAAGTGAGAGAAGAGGATGGCACAACTAAGTGGACGAAGCGATTGAATTCTGTATATATTTTTAGAGTAGAAACAAGAAGATATCTACATGGATATGGGGAGACAGGGCTAGTGAGACAAAGAAATGAATCAAGACAGCTTCCAATACTTTTGGTGCCAGAAATAAAAGAATGTTGTTCTCATTGGCTGTGATGAAGAGGATTCGAATGCATTGGCACAGTGCTGCCTAGCTGATTATCTAAAGACGACATTGGACTTGTACAAATATAACTTTAAAAGTTATTTATTCATTAGGGACATTCCATGTTCTTTACATTTGAAGTGACAAATATGGCTTTTTTAAAAAAAAGCTCATAGTGTAGTTTTGATAGGTTACAAATTTGAACTTTCATTTTTTTGGTAAACTAAATAAGGTAATTTTAAGTATTCAAAAGGTAAGTGGGTTTGTTTGCATATATTTTGGTTTTTCACAGATTGGTTTTCGGTAATTCATTTGTGTCTAAGTGTAAAGGCCAGAATATCAAAAATGTTTATCGCTCTACTTATGTCTTTTATAAGCTTCATTTTGTCCTTTATCAATTTAAATAATCATAGATTTTATTTTTCTCTCAAGCCATCATACTTGGTTAGTTTAAATTTAACCTCGTGTGTTTAGCATAATGCCATATGACTACAAATGACACCCTCCTCTAATTTGTGGAAGATACATTTCATTTCCTACTGTGTTTTAACAGTAGCTTCTCTCATTTTTTTTTTTTAATTCCTGCAATGTTATATAATGGATTCTAATTCTGAAACACTTCCTTGGGCTAAATTGCTTCATTTCCATCAAGGCAAAACCCTCCTGTGGGTCACCAACTAATTATCCATTCCTTTGTGTCCAACCCCAATGAAGCTTTGGAGCCTCTAAAAATTATTAATATAATTTTCAAAGGCATATCCATAATGAAAGCATTTTCACACTGATAACAGGAAGAGAACTTCTATAACGAGAAAACCATCCTATGTAATGATAGTATCAAAATTTTACTCCCTGCAGTTTTTTCCTTGTCTATTTAGTGTCCTCTCAAGAGGAGGAAGAAGAAAAAAAAGATAAATTAGAAAGTATCAATGAAAGTAAAAATTGTTACAAATGAAAGAGGTGTGTAATCATTTAAATTCTACTGTGCCTGCTTTACTGTTCAGCTCTAATAAAACTATCCTTATTGAGAAATGGAAAATTTCTATCATCTAAGCATATTTATTAGAGTGAATTATACTTTTCTTCTGCTATCACATGCTGACCTAAACTCCTCATTGGTGAAATGCAATTTAAAATATATATGTTATTCCCTGAAATTTTACCAGCTGTGGTGCAATTATTCTGTTTTTTTCTTTTAGTTGGTGGTTAGAAATTAATCACTAAATCCTTTTCATTCAACCCCAGACCTGTGCTAGTCTATTAGTGTTCTCTGTGCATTTTAGTCCCTCTTCATGGATTCTGTGTATATCAAGTAAACACCATGGACAAATGAGTAATTTTGCAATAGTATCACTTTTCTAGGGGCCACATTCTGATGGTATATTTTTGTCACTTTGTCCATGCCAGGAGTTACCATGTGGATAATTTTGCCAAAAAGCCACAAGCCTTCCCCCTTCACTTATTTAGGGGATTCGGCCACATGTTCAATTGTCGTCTGGCCCCCTGGATTTTTTCTTAAAAGTTTCCTCATATCTCCTCTTCTCCCCAAGACTGTGGAAAATGCGTAGGAGAAAAACCAAGACTATAAAAAATGGCTACTCTCCCTTCCATGATTTCCTTGTTTTATAGGTCAAGAAGGGCCTCGCGTCAGAAATTGTGTGTCTTTTAAATCATATAACCCTTCTTCGCTAGGCAGAAACTTTTATGGCCTAGCCATCATAAATTGAGAAGATTTAGTCCAAGTATGATAGAAACTCTGAATCCCCTGGACTTGGCTTTTATAGGATAGAAGTTTTATATGATATCTTCGGTTAGCAAGACTGGCTTTAAATCCTGTAGTATTGGGCAACAATCCTGTTTGGAATGTCAAAAACTTAACGTCAAATACTTTTATCTCTATTATTTTTGCTATAAAAATCCTAATCCTACCTTCCATATAACTTTGTGGCTGCTGGCTTACTTAGGCTGGCTGGAGAATGTCATGCAAAATAAAGTGTAAAAGGAAGGAACCGGAATAAAAAATAAATAGTATCCCACTGGTATGCTCATTATTTCAAAACATTTCCTTCATTCAGACATATTGGTTCTTTAGAGGTAATATATTTTGTCTTAATCAAGTCAAATTTATTAACAGAAACCAATATTTTGAGTAACGTTGTTCATAGACAGCTACAATAGTGACTCCCCTTACTGTGAGTGCTGTTGGAAGATGTCAATGACGTCCTCAATCCACTCAATCTTCATTCCTCAATGGGCCTGAGCTCTGCAGACAGAATGGGCCTTGGGGTCAGAGGTCTTGGTTTTATTTCCTCCTGTAGCCTGGAGGTTGAAGTCTAAGGTAGGGATGTCCATCCAGAACCTTACACCTCTGGGCTACCTCCTATGTAGCCAATGTGGTGGCCTGTGGTGAGAATTCCTCTTGGTCAGCCTTCACCTTCATCTTACTAGTCATATAGAACATGATCTTTTTGCCAGAGAGATCAGTGACATGTACAGATGTGTCACTGAAGGATGCAAAAATGTGGCAGACACCAAACATATTCTCTCCGTCACTCACCTGAGATAGAAGGCTCATGAACAATTCTTTTCCTTCCCCTTCTGAGGTGCGATTTCTGTGGTTGTCTCCAGACTCCACCACCAGGAAGAATATATAAAATGAAATTAGAGCCATGATAATTTTCTTTCTAAATTCTGTAACAACAGAATAACAGTATATTTGTAGAAGACTAATTAGTGTATGTAGAGGCCTTTGATATATCAAGCTATGTCAAGATTTTGAGATTTATCCAAACTTCTTTCCTACTCTTAAAGAGAAAATATTCTGAAATTTAAAAAAAAGGAAATAAATAAATAATATTAAAAGAAAAGAAAAAAGCATGGGCACCAGGAAAAGCTTAGGCAATATAAGAATGTATTACACTTAAAATGGAAATTTTAAGGTTATTGAAATTAAAAATAATTTAATCTTTAGATAAATTTCCATGTGCAGACAATAGAGGTAGAAGTGTTTGGCATAGGCTTCTGATATTAACTCTATCAAGATGAATATAGATTACTACTAGAAATGTTCAATATGATATGCAATATTTTGGTGGAATAAATTAGTCATATATCAAGAAATTTGCCTATGAAATGTATAAATATTTTTCAGGTATAAGAAAATGATTCTTAAGTATATTCAGAACCTGAGATATATATATATATATATATATGTGTGTGTGTGTGTGTGTGTGTGTGTGTGTGTATTTCTTTTAATTCTTCTTCACCATTTATTAACCTTGTCAGTACAACCATAAACATAGAGAAATTATTTATAAATGAAAAATAAATAGAAGCTGAGATATTATAGATTTATTATTTTCCTCTCTCTTCTCTCCACTTACATTTCTTATTTGCACAAGCACACAAAAAGCTATATATTCTGGGAGCTATATTTAAATGGACTTTTAAGAGCAACTTAAATTTGTATATATGTTCAGATTTTCTTAAAAATATCATTATTTTCCTTCAGTTTATTTTATTTCTTAAATTATATGGAGGAAAATATTTAAGAAAAGAAAATTATATCATTTATAGGCTAAGATAAATACAAGAACAAATTCAATCACAAAGTTTGAAAAAATTAAATATTTGTTAAATATATATTTAGTTATGTTGAAACCATTTTAGTTTTCAACTATGAATGCTTGGATACCAATTTAAAGACAAAGTAATGAATCCTATAAATAGAAATGGACAATCTTCAGAGAGAGCACAGAACATAGGAAAAAGGAGTGATGCATATTTGCAAGTTAAGAACACTTCTCTACAGGGCTCAAAAACTAGAGTTAATTTCGAATGATAGATTGAAATATTAAGAAAATCAATTTTAATCTGCTCATTTTGAAAGGAAAAAAATTTATGATGAGAAATATAAACTCAAATATTTTATAATTTTTCCATTATAACGTATAATTTTTTAAAATACAAATATACTCATAGAAATGTAAATTCTCATGCTTATTTCTGCTTATCCCAGGGCTTTATAAGTTTAGAAACTATGCACTGATATAATAGAGTAAGCAGTAGAAAAAGTTGGTGTCAAGAACACAAATGATATCAATAAATAATAAATCCTGTTTATCGTTCTGAAACAAAGAAAGTGACCTAGGTCAAGATATTAAAAAAAATTGAAAATACATCTGTTGCAATAAAGAGAAAGACAATTCAAAGTAGAATGACAGTCATTCAAAAGGGATATGAATAAAATATAGATAAAACTCAGTTCAGAAGATTTTTGTTGTATTCACAATAGTATCTTTACAATGTGAAAGTAACCGAACTCTGTAAAATAATTTTAAAGAGATTTACTCTGAGCCACACTTGAGGACCATGACCCAGAGCCATGCCCAAGAAGCCTTGAGCAAGTGGACTTGGTGTGGCTGGGTTACAGTTTGGTTTTATACATTTCAGGGAGACAGGAGTTACAGGTAAAATCATAAATCAATACATGGGAGGCATACATTGGTTTGGCCTGAAAAGGTGGGCCATCTTGAAGCGGTGGTGAGGCTTACAGGTTATAGGTGGGTTTAAAGATTCTTTGACTTGTAATTGGTTAAAGACATGAAGTTTTGTCCGAAGACTTGGAATGTTTTAAGATAAGGAGCCATTAATCAGAGACAAGCCACCAACATATATCATGTAAATTGAGGACCTACAGGTTTGTCTTGCATACCCTTAGGGCTGTTAATGGGTTACTCCAAAAGACATCTCCAAGAAGGGAGGGGGGCACGATGAGGCACGTCTGGCCTCCCTCCATGTGGCAGGCAATTTAGTTTTAGGATATCCCCTTGGCCAATAAGGGGTCCATTCAGTCAGCCGGTGTGGAGCAGCCTTAAGATTTTATTTTAGTTCACAGTATCATAGACTAAAACAGAAATAAAATTATTTCAAAATGATGATTTGGAGTTGAAATATCATGATTATTTTAAAAATAAAGAAATAAAAGTAAATCGTGAAAGAAATATCTAACATGGAGAATAAAAAAAAAGATTTATAACAATTGAAAAAGGAAATTGTGAGTAAAAGTAGATTACATATCTGATTAGCATTTACGATTTTATAGAACTATGAGATTTACTTGTATAATTATAGTTAAATGAGAGAGGTCAGCAATGGAATGAAATATGACTACCTTCAGGAGTACTGAAATAAAAGAAATGATTTAGTTAAATTAGAATGTCTTGGTGGAATATTTAGTTACCTACTAAAAATTTTGAAATAACTACTACTATTAATCATGTACTTCAAAAAATTTACCAAAATATATCACATAATGAATAGTGAAATGTAAAAATAGAAAAGAAAAATAAAATATGACAAAAAGCAAAAAAATAAAGAACGCTGGAAAAATGGCCTGTATTTCCTGCTATTGAAATCCGATGATTCAAATGACTAATAAAGGGTGACTATCACAGAAACTGAAGGATGGAATTCTCCAGAGAGTAGACACAGAGAATGTTGGGGAATAGTTCATGCGTCCTACATGTTACATGACTGCTTGTGAGCAATAAATTGGGTCCAATGTCAAAATTGGTCAGCAGGCAAACAGGTGAATTGAAATTATTTGGATAAGCACTTGAGACTTGGATACTTTGGAAGAGGTGCTTTAAAGAAAGAACCATTCACCACTTAATTTTGGTTCCTTGACATTTCACAAAGTCCTCCCTCTCGCTGGAATCATTTTTCTAGCTTATTTAATTATTGTTCACAATATTCAGGTGCCAATTTAAATGTGATACCTAATCCATTGTATAGAAAATGTCTGTTGTTTACTCTTCCCCCGGTTTGTAAGTTCTTTAGCAAACAACTTTGTATACCCAAAACTTAGCACAGTAACTAAAAATATTATGAGTAGTGTTCAACAATTATTTGTTTGATAAATCCAAACTTTTGTTTAAAGTTTTACTCTTTTAAACTGAACTGTTTTAATCAATTTCATAGCAACACAAATTCAGGTCTTTGTTATTTATCTTTGAATCTCTAACACATCGCACATAGCAGTTTCTCAATAAATATTTGTTTTTTTATTTTTGTATGTATTCATATTTGTATGAATGCATGAGCAAATAATTAAATTATTTTATGTTAAAAATAAAGCATAGGAAAGTTATTTAGGACAGGAAGACACATGACACAATCTTAGTGCCCTCTGGAACAATGTGATTCAAAGGGGACCAGCTCCATCAAGATTACCTAGGGCTTGTTAGAATTGTAAATTTTCAGGCCTGGCCCAGACTTACAGAAACAGAATCTGCCACGTGGGGCCTGGGAATATGTGTTTTTAGTTCTCTAGGTAATGAAGGACATGTTGAATCATAGGTTACTGGAACCCACACCACGAAATGCTGATCTTGTAGGAATGGGAGCTGCTCATTTGCATTTCTAAGAAGCTCACAGATGACGATAGTGCTGGTTTGTGGACCATCCTTCAAGAAGCACTACTTTAGAGTAAAGGTTGGCAGACTATGGCAGGCAAAAGCTGGCTTGCATGCTAGTTTTGTAAATAGCTTTATCAAAACATACGCACACTTATCTTTTCAGTATTCCTTTGTGTTATGGAGTTGAATAGGGCGATAGAGACCATGTAGGCCACAAAGCTTAAAATATTTGTTCTCTGTCCCTTTACAGAAAATTTGTCAAACCCCATTTAAAAACACAGGTTTTTGGCAATTTTGTACATTTTGAGTTGGATTTCATACATTAAAATGAATTTTCATTAAAGGAGAACATTGGCAGATCAATTAAAGTAATTGTAATTTAATGGGACGTTTTCATGACATGTATTTGTTGGCATAAATGCTTCTAAAGCAATTGTCCATAAATCTCAGAAGGTTAGCAAAACTATATTCCAAATTGCAAGCCATCAGACCTTACTCTTCAAAAGGATAAACTCTATGTTAATAACTGAACAAGCCCTTATAGTGAAGCTTCAAAAATATGTTTTTTTAAGTTTACTGAAAGAACCATTAAATTAAAATTAAATTATATAAATTGAACATAAAGTGATATAAAGTAAAACTATATTACAATGGGACTCATTTAAATGAATAATAATGGAAATAACAGAACAGTTTAAAAGATATATATTTTTGTGTTTTTAACCAGAAAAAAACAAATTCAATATATGTCACAAAAATTTAACAAATAAGCTCTTTAGTGATTCACATTCTAAATACTAAAATATGAAATACACTCACTTGAACCATAGCAGTACACTAAAATAGTAATGTTGTTAAAGTGCCGTTTTTCTATAAGAAAATAAAAACACATTAATTTCCTGCATTTACAAATGATACTATAGAGAGAGTATTTCTTTAGTAAAAACATATTGAGTAGTTTTAGCAAAGCATGGTTAAATAAATAAATGTTTCAAGAAACAACAAATGAATATTTAATTTCGTTAAATATTAAAAATAGGAATGTAAGTGTGTTAAATATTAAACACATTTCCTGGAAAGAGCCCTTGCTTATCATCAAAATTGGCTTATAAGTCTAAGTCATATCATTAAAACCATAGTATAAAATAACTCAATTTTCATCTTTTTCTATATTCACAGGTATAAAAGAATAATAGTTTGGGAAATTCTGTGGTTTGAAACAACAATTTACAGATAGTCATACTTATTTATGATAAAGCTGTCCTTATATCCACATATAGAATTTAATTTACTAAGTGTTGCTCCAGAGATATTTTCTTAGAGTCAATGCAGTAAATAAGGAATAGGTGGAGAAGCAATACGTACATATATAAGAGAGTGTGTGTTGTGATGATAATTTTTGTAATTATACAGTGGCTCCTTTTTAGATTTTTTTAACTTTTTTTAATTGACACATAATTGTGCATATTTATGGGGTACAATGCGATGTTTCAATACATACATTGTGTAATGATCAAATCAGGCTAATTAGCATATCCATCACCTCATATATTTACCGTTTCTTTGTGGTAAGGACATTCAAAATCCTCTCTTCTAGCTATTTTGAAATATTCAATGCATTTTTGTTAACTATAGTCACCCTAGTGTACAATAGCACACCACAACTTATTCCTCCAATCTAACTGTAACTTTGTACTCATTGACAAACCTCTCTCCATTCTCACCCCTCTCCTATACTCCCCAGCCACTGGCAACCACTATTCTATTCTCTATTTCTATGAGATCAACTTTTTTACATTCCACATATTAATGACATCATGCAGTATTATATATGCAGTATACATCTTTTCTGTCTGGCTTATTTCACTTAACAATGTCCTCCAGGTTAATCCATGTTGTTGCAAATGACAGGTTTTCCTTCTTTTTTATGGCTGAATAATATTCTATTGTGTATATATACTACACTTTCTTAAACTACTCATCTGTTGAAGGGTACTCAATTTCATTCCATGTCTTGGCTATTGTGAATAGTGCTGCGCTGAACATGGAACTGCAGATAACTCTTTGACATACTGACTTGAATTCCTTTGGATACATATAGTGGAATTGCTGCATCATGCGGCAATTCTATTCCTAATAAGCCATAAAATATGTATTTTGTAGCAACTTAGATGAAACTGGAGGCCAGTCTCCTAAGCGAAGCGACTCAGGAACAGAAAACTAAATGTACCGTGTTCACACTGGTAAATGGGAGGCTATACTACCGCTGCTCAAGGACACATGTATTTTATTCATTGAGGTGTCTAAAATACAAAGCTCTACTCTCTAATACATTAGTCACTAACAGAAAAGATGCTTTTGAGCTCTTGAAATACAGCTAGCCCAATTACAAATCATTGAATTTCTAATTTCAATCTATAGATAAGTTGAGATTATTTAGTAAAATATTTATTCCTTCTCAGAATAATAAATAAAATATTTTTACAATAGGATAATTAAAACTGTATGCATTAAAATTCTGTGGTGACAGTTTCTATAATAAAATTCACATTTATAAATGTCATTTATAGGATAGTAACATAGGTAACATACATGAAAAGAAACAATATTTATATGACTAAACACCAACATAAATTTCAGGAAACTCTGTGTTCAGTAGTCTGTAATAGTTCTCACAAATATTTAAAATTTTACAAAATGTGTTCTATAGCTCAATGTTATATTAACAAAAAAACTTTAGCCTTTTTATGAAAGAACATACCGTCTTTGTTCCTATATATATTTATAAAATGTGAGCTAAATGTTTAACATTGCTACTACTGCTAGGAAAACTTCGTTTATATATTGAAAGCAATAATCTGAAATTTACTGTTAGATTTTCACAATATTTCCTAGAGCTGACTTCCATTTTATTTATACTAACCATCTGTCCAGCTCTCCTGGTATCACAGTATTTTGAACAGCTTTAATAGCATTATGGAAAACAGGATATTTTCTGATTTCAATTCAAAGAATACTTCCTTACAATAAAGTTAGGCAGAATCTTTTTGATATTCGCATCTCTAAAATAACAAGGATCCTGACCTATAAAGTGTTGCGGATCGAGAGACATTTCTTCCTTTCTGCATGTGGTTATAGAATCAAACTCATTAATATTACTCATTAATACATTGCTGAACAATTCCTTGTACTGGTCTTTGTGTTAAGTGAAAAAAATATACACACACAAAACAGAACTTCTATAATAAGAAGTATAACCCAGAGAGTGCACGTGTTGCCTCCGGGGGGAAAAAAGGATTGTTTGCAATTGTTGCCCTCTTTCAAGTGGGACCTATATTAGTGATAGAGCACATGTTGTCAATGCTTCCACCTGTCCTCTTGGACAACTCGTAAGACCTGCAAATTCATTCCCAGTTCATTTATAGAAATTGAATCTAGTCCTTGATTTGGGAGTAGCAGTCTAAGAGTAGTTGGTCCAGCCTATCTTGTTAGTCCACCAGCCGAGTGATATTCATCCACCCATGGAATGATTAAGTGACAGCTACCAAACTGATTATGGGCATTGACAGTTGGTGTTGTGTGGGTGGTACCAATGCAGGAGTCGTTCTCTGCTCTTTCTGATAGCTTTTCAGTAAAGATCAGGAGAATGGAGATCAATTCTTGGTCAACATTCTCTGGTGAGGGATGGAAGACCTAGCAGTCAGTTGAATTTAAGCTACTTGCAACACTTTGGGGGAACCACACCAGGTGAAAGAGTTAGATGCAAAAAAGATAATGGCATTTTTATAAAACTAACAAAGGCCAATTATGTCTTACACTTTGGTCTGTACAGACACCTGGAGGTAGTTTCAAAGTCTCTGACTCACATGATCATTATCATTATATCTATGACCATGTCAATCCAACAAGAAAATCCAGGTGGCTGATGCAGAATTAAATTTGAATTCCCTAGGCCTCCCTCTTGATCCAGCTGCTACTCAAAATTGTTGTGAAAAAGAAAGAAGCATAACACCATGATAAAATGCCAAATTTTCAAAATCTCTCTATATAACCCCCAAACACTTCCGTTCTGATCATTACCCAGAAATTGGCCAAGTGGAGATGATCTCTTTTTGGAGACAGCCACATTCAGTGACCAAAATTCCCCAATATGGTATATATATCAGGAGGAGGCAGGGAAGGTAGACTCAGAAATATTTTGGGGTCAACATTTGAGGACAATGTTACAAAATTTAATAAATGTCTAGGGATGGTGTGGATGGTTCACTAAATACCTTCACTATCAGCCCAATGTTGAATGGATTTTGTGATAAAAAGAAAACTATTGTCAGAGTACATACAAATAGTGCAGAAATCTAAAAGCATGACACAGGAGAGGTTCAAATATCAAAATTACATTGCTTGAGTTAGCTGATTGCACTGGATTATAAATAGTCTAAAAGAGTGTCCACAGCAGTGGGACCCCAATGATAACCCTAAAGAACACATAAAAGGCCAATGTAGTCAACATGCAAAAAACAGGTATGCTTCTTGCAATGCCGCCATCCTCACCATGAGACAAATGTGTCAACCTTTGGCAGGACTCACAGCTTGGCATGCAGATAGCTATATATTATAAACATAGAATGCTTTACTTTGCTTCCAGTGTATGATGGTAGATATCTTGTCATTCCAAATGGGATGATGGATCCAGGCAGCAGTAGTGACCATGCAGGAAGAGGAGCCTTAATTACCAGCATATTCCATTCAATCTCATCAGAGAATGGCCATTACAGGGATAACCTTATGAGTGTCCTAATAAGGGATTTCATCTATCTGCCATTCTGTAGTTTTCCAAAGGCAGTCCAACTGGGCCATTGGAAAAGCCCAAAAGACATAAAAAATAGAATTCATCAAGGGGTATATTGGCAGGTACTATGAGAGTGGCTTCATTTTACTCCCTGAGCAGGAAGATACATCCATTTTTGTTTCTGCATAGCTGGTTCCAAGCAGCCACAGCAGCCTTATTTGTTTTTCAGCTTATCTAAATCATCTGTGAATCAGGTCAAGGGATTTAAGGGAACCACTATCAATTTAGGGCCCAGTGAGCCAATGGCTTTGCTTCCATTGAAAGAATGAGGAATAAAGTTTCTCCCAAAGGGAAATTTGCCACTTTTTCATGTAAAGCTGAGATGCTCCTGCAGTCAGGCCAACTGCATTCTTGAATATACAACTTCCATTTGAGAAGCAAGACTTGCTGGGCCCTTCCTACCTTGTTAGTCTTTGCATCTGAGCTGACTCCTATTAGGCCAGAGAGTCACAAGAACTTCAGAGGTGAGGAGTTCATCTTTGAAAGAACCCCACAGCAATCTGTCTTTCGAAAGGGTGTACCTGGTACTCTTGTCAGGGAGACGATGAGTCCACTCCAAGGGATTCATCTAGGTGGAGCTGCCTCCTACTTGCCAGAGGCTCAGATTAGCAAAATCAAGATCCTCAGAATGTTGTAGCTCAGAAGGGGTAATTGAGTTTGCAGGGCCTCAAAAGTATAGAATTTCCCTGTATGCAGCTCTTCCTTATAGGGAGAATGCCTTTACTCACAGTGTAGACATGCAAAATACCAATGCCAATGACACATTCAGCGCATGAAGCCCAACATAGGATAAAGAATCCGTCCAATTGTCCTCACACATACACTGCTTTAGCTTCTTCACTCTCCTGCAAACATTACCGTAATTCAATTACCTGAATTCAGCTGGTCTGTAGGGTAGGCTGGTGACTTGGGTATTTATATTTGAAAGAGTCATAAAAGTTTGAATCCCTCGCCTCCATGCATTACCTCAAATGTATATGGACTTTAGATTCCCTTGGGGACAGGGAGACCTCAGCCCAATCAAATCATTTTGCTCCTTAAATAAGCTGAGATAGGGCTAGAAAGGAAGGGAAGGGTCTGAGGGCATGGAGAGGGAGAGAGCAACTGTGTGCAAGCAAGTACTACGAACTGATTTCTGTTTTCAAGCAATACTAGGGCTGATCAAGGCTCAACCAAATGAACTTGCAATGTTTTTTGTGTGCCCAAATCCCTGTATCAGGTGTGAAGTCATCTTTACTGATTTCATCTGTATCAGCCTTTGAAATCCCTTGCCTCTGCAATCTAATCCAAATTGTTTTCTGGCTGAGGCCCCAACGTTTGTGACCTTAGACTGAATGTAGTCCTGAATCATAGTGTGGGGAGTTCTTTTCAGGAGTTCAGTTTAATCTGTAGTATATGCTGTACCACTGCCATGAGAGCATCTCTTAAATATTCTCCCTGGCTTGAAATCAAGGCTGGGGAAGTTTTTGAAGATGCCAGGACTTACCACAAGAATTTATCTAGATTACTTTGGGTCACTGTCTCTATTTTCTAGTGGCTTTATCATGTCCACAGAACAGATGATCAGGTAAGCAAAATGTGGTATATCCATACAATGAAACGTTACTCAGCGGCTAAGTGAAATAAACATTTGATATATGCCACAAACTGTATGAATCCTAAAGCGTTTATGCTGAGTGGAGGAAGGCAGAGCAAAAGGACCATATACTAATGAATATATTTTTTAATTACACAAAATTAATTTTTAATTTATGATATTTAAACACAATAAAAGTAAAACTAATCTATAGTAACAGAAATCGCATCGGGGTGGCTTGGCGATTGGAAGGACAGGAGGGTGAAATTACAAAGAGGCATGAGCGAATTTTTGAAACTGGTGATATTTTCATTATGTTGATTATGCTGATGGTTTCCAGTAGATTCATGTTATAATTTATCAAATTATATAATTTACATATATCCAGCTCGTTGTATATTAACTGTACCACAATAAAGTTGTTTTTAAAAAGCTATTAGAAGATAATAAAATAAAATGACACGGTGAAGAGAATGAAATATTTAGAAATAGAAAGGTTAGAAAAAATGCTGCATGCACACTCAACTGTAACACTAATAAATGGAATTAAAAGAACCAGCTTCCTGCCATGCTAGACCTAGTCAGGGCTTAGAAAAATATAATATCAATTCAAAATATTATAAAAAGCAATAAATCTTATATTGAGTGATCAAAGACACAAATCTTTATTCAGCAGGAATTTGTAACATGAATCTGAGTTTGACAATGATATCAGAACTCCTGGAAATTCAAACTTCCCTTTTCACAATTATCTTCATATTATATCTTTCCGTTTGTGCATTATGTGTCTGTATGTGTGTGTATGTGTGTGTGCATTATGTGTGTGTGTGTATATGTGTGTGTGTGTATATATATATATATGTATGTAATCTTTCTGTCTTTATGTATAATAGGTTGAATTCTGCAGGAAATAGAGTCTGAAGTGGAGATGTGCCTGTTTCTTCTCCAGATTGTTCCTGGAGAAGGACCGAGCTGTGAGCTGTCAGCCATCTCTTCCTGAATCTAGGAAATGAGTGCCTGCATCCAGAGTGGGGATCTTGGCATCAAAGCACCCACTACATCTATCTCTATGTCACTGGATGCATTGATTCACATAATAAATTTACCCTTCTGAAAACAGCTCAAAGATTCTGGTTATTCTCTTTTTCTGAGGAAAGTTACAAAATGTTTGGTGGGATAAGCTATAGATCCTGTCACTGCATCTAATCGCAGGCTGCAGCTGATATCCATCCTCTTCCTCCTTTACTACCCATTCTGGATTCCCTTCACTTTTATCTAGCACCTCTGCTGGTCCAGGTGGCTGTGGAAAACACAGAGATGTATTGCACAATCCTGTCTTCAAGCATACCCACTACAAGTAAGGTAGTTGCCTGACATATTCAAGCCACCATAGCTTTGGTTCACTTTGGTGTTCACAGTGAAGCCACATCTGTCCGCCTCTTTCTCAAATGTTGAGCATAACTGGTGTGCTTGAGCAGAGCAAGGGGAGAGCTCTCCACAAGGTCATAATTACTCTTTGCTCTGGAGCTCCCTAGCAGACTGCCGGAGATCTGTAGAGCTCTGCTGCTCTTTGAGGCTCCTCTTGCACAATCTTCCTTTCTCGCCTCTTTTCTTTCACATGCATCAGGTTTGCATCAGGGTATTAAAGCTTTCCTTGCTGCCACTCTCATTTATCCTTTACAGGTTTATCCCTCACTCCCTCAAAAAAGTCTTTGTATACTGTAGTTCTTTTTGTTTGCTTCTTAGAAAATTCAAGTTAATACAATAGCCCATCTGGCAAAGTGACTCAGATACTCATTCCTGAGAACTCCAAGACTTTAGTTGTCATTTCCCTCTTAAAGCTGTTGCACATGTCTATTGACTGTTGAATTTGGAAAGGGGAGTAACAGGAGACTCCCAGGGGATCACCTGGGTGCCAGATGTATTCTTCCCAGTCATATTGTAAATCAGATGCCCTACCTCCTAGAGGTGATCTCAGAAAATTACTCCTGCAAGTATATTTATTCCTGTCCATGCTTTCCCAACTCTTGGCATCACTGAGAAACCCCAAGTGATCAGAAAACAGAAAAAAAAAAAAAAAAACAACATAAAATATAATGGGATTCTTGCTGTATCTGGTAGTAATAGTATTTTCTGTGGGAACCAGTTCTCTGGATATGCAAATCCTAGAGTTACAGGAATAGAAAACACAAATCACCCAAATGGGTCACTGAGAATCAAGGTAAATGAATTTAATTCTAGTTACATATCTTGGTTCATGGTACCATATGTTTTAGCCAATTAGAGACCCAATGCCATATAATGGCCATTAAGCTGTAAACTGTACCCTTGAATGACATCCAAGCTTTAGAGGGTGTCATTTCCAAGCTGACACTTCAGATTGTTCTTCAAAATGCTTCCCATCATTCTATATGATTGGAAGCTTTTGGATGGCAGAATACATAACAGGACAAGTGAGTTTAAAGATCCTACATACACAATTCATTTGCTGCAATGTATGTCCCTTTGTCTCATGTGATATTTTGCAGAATCATGTGTCCATGAATCAGTCACTCTATAAACCCTTGGATAGTTAGTAGTGGTCTTTGAGGCTCTGTGGTCAAGGAAGGCAACCCATACTCGTAACCTATGCTGTCCATTCAAAATATCTGCTCCTTTCAGAGCAGATGGGCTTATGGTAATCAACTTGTTATCAAGGGGCTGATTTGTCTCTTTCAACAATGATGTCTTTACTGCTCAATGTTGGGCTCTTTTGCTTGCATCTCCAACAGTAATACCAACTTGGCTGTCACTGGTGAGTGCAAGTTCATGCTATCGAGTTTATTTACAGAGTCCATCCTTGTCACCATGGCTGCTCCATTTATGAACCCATGTATCAGCATGAGAGATGGCCAGTGCAAGAAACTGGCAGCTGATAACTTGCCAAGTCATTCTCTCTACTTGCTTTTTAAAAATGCTTTATTTTAATGACTTCTCTGATGGGCTTATTGTGAAATACAAAGACCTTCACAATTCATGTGCACTTATAAGTCTGTGTGTGTGCTTCTTATGTAGAACTTCTTTTCCTTTAACTTATAGTACTTGGTCTTATTGTCATTGCCTAAAGTCTATCTGGCTTTTATAATTGCCAGATTTGTGAATTAAACATGGAGATAATGGGGATTAACATCACTGCACACCTTAAATCTGTAAGGATGGCACTGCTTCCTACCATTTCCTTTCAGATGCAGCACTGTTTTTTCCCTACTGTCTTGACAGGGCAGAGACCAATTCAGTAGTCTTTGTTTGACCTTCTTGACTATGATGTCTCTTATCTAAATCAAGCCAAGGTCGGGATTCTGAAAACTACCAATTGCCTATATTAAAAGTATCACTTGAGAGATCAGAGAAATCGTCACTGAGCTGTCCATGGACTCAGTGGACCTGGTATGAACTAGACCTCAGTCAAGATTCTATTTTTATAACCAGAGGGCTATAAAAATGTTTTGCATATCTAAATACCGATGTCAAATTGAATCTGTGTCTAGAAATTCTTGAAATGTCTTGGTATTTTCCTTTCTTCAGTTTACAGTTATCAGAATAAATGATCATATGTCTTTAAGGAAAGAATATTAATAATCATTATCATGTAAATTTTCTGTAGTGTTACAGGTCATTTCTTCATGGGGAACTGGCTTCTTCTTCAGTAAATGGATTCTGGATTTTAAAACCAGAACATGTATGAAAACTATTCAGGGGATTATGATTTTTCATTGTATAGACTGCCTTTGGGATTCTAATCATCTATACTTCATTTCTTCTGATTGGGTACATTGTGACTACTCTTAAAGGCTGCTTATTTATTCTTCCCCTAGGGAGGTTATGTTCTACTCACAATTTTCATAGCTCTGTGACTGTTTGGATATGGTTTCCACTCTAATTTTTTTCTGCTCATTTCAATACTTGCATTCATCTTTTTTTTTTTTTCCTGACAGTTAAGTGCTGACTTCTTGACTTTGTTATTGAAGATCCTGTTATGCCCATTGTTATGAAGAAACTACTATCAATCATGGCCCCCATAGGGAGCTACCATTGATCCAATGATGCTGGTGAGCCTCTCACAGTGCATGCCTTATCACATTGCTAAATAGACAGACCTGTGGGCCTTGTGAGGAAAACAGTCAGCCGGTAGATTTTATAGTCTTTCATAATATTAATATATCCACTTACGCCTGCTGACCTCACTGAGCCTTTTCAGTTCTTCTTGCCCCACTTGACATAGAAGTTTTGGCATTCCTACTCCACTTTGTGTGGGCCAGCACTTTGCTCAACCTTCCAAAAGCCATTCTCACAGGATATTACTTCTGTATTCCAAGGTGTTAGCTATTAAATTATTAACCAGAAAGTGTGTTTTCATAGTGATAGGCTCTCTTTATACTACTTAATATTCAACCACTCTTGGTCTAATCTCCTTAGGACTCTGTTCCATGTGTATACTCCTGGATCCTGACAGTATACATTGGCTCAGTCCTATATCTTCTTTGGAGTATAGTTCCTTTCCTCCATAGTGGAGCTCTTAGTAGCACCTGCCTGGATGATTTATATTAAAACTTATCCTTACATATTGATCTAGTGGTAGTGAAAGAGGTTGGGATATATCTTGAGAAGGCACAAGTTGTCTTATGAAACCAAGGTCTCTGCATGATCTTCAAGTAATGAAAGAGGAGTGGCCTTTAACAAAAAAAAAAAGCCATATTTATGGAGCCATAGAGTTACAAAATCTGGAGATTTAAGATTTATGATCAAGATTTCTCTATCCTATGTTTCATTATTCCTTTTCTTTCCAATCAGGGCCTTCTTGGCATAACATTCTGGATTAATATTTTAAACTTTCTGTATTTCTTGCTATTCTTCTAATGAAGTCCCATGACTGATTGTTAGCTTTTTTGCCCTCCAGATGTCGGAGATAATTATATTTATGTATTTATGTGCTGTGTTGCCTTAAATTAGTGATTAATCGCTCTAAGCCGTACATCATCCTTTTCAAATCCCAGTGTATCAATAGCCCTCAGCAATAGCTATTCTATTATATTGTCCTTATAATTACTATTTTTCCTGAATTTCTCAAATGACTGAGATCTGAGATATTTCACTCACTAAGGTTTTACATTGTTTTGTTTTTTGTAATAGTATCCCGTATTGATATATTACCATAGAAATTGTAATGATTGCATGTCAGAGGCTTTTACTATCCTGTGTACTACCAGTCACAGGGTTTTCATTGCCAGCTGGCTGGCAGATGCTTCAGTTCCAAAAATTTAATTTCAGAGTCTTCTTTTTGGAACATAATTAGCACCAACTGATATAAGATAAGGTTCCCTGGGAAACAGACTCTGAGATAGTTATTAGGATGAAGGCAGTTTATTGAGGTGAGTTTACTGAAACAACTGCCCGTGAGTGAGAGAAGTAAAATTGGGCAGAAATCCTTAACATATCCTTTCAGATAGAGCTGCAAATAAAAACATAGGATGCCCAGTCAAATTTGAGTTTCTTATTAACAATGAATAAATTTTTGTAAGTATATATTTTAGTATATTTGAATGTATATGTGCCCCAAATATTGTATTGAACATACTTAATACCCCAGAATTATTTGTTGCTGCTTTTAGATGCAAGTTACCCACAGAAGTGGGAGCAGATTCGTGTGAGGCACCATTCTTTGGCTAAAGACAATGCTTAGAGGTGATATTAACTGTGACTTGTTGGCTGCTGAGAGAATAAATACTTCAGTTCTGGATAAAATAGCACAGTAGTTCTGCACAGTTTTAATGATTATGTGTGTGAACTGGGAGAGAAACAGAAAGAGAGAGAACAGAGAAGGGATGAGTGGCAGGAACTATCTCACTATCTCATCTGGGCAAGTTTCACATCATCACTCAACAACCTCAGCATGTTGCAGTATACAGTAAGATGATAATGTACAGCATCGTAAAAATGAATAGACATAAGTTTCAGGCTTCATTCAGAACTCTTAGCCTCCCTAGTCCAGAGCATCTTCTCGGGTTATCGTGTTCCTGGACTTAGAGCTATGGAACTTGAGCAAGAGTCAGTTAACCAAAATTTTCTGGAAACCACACAAAATAAACTCATAGACCAGCCCTACAAATATGCTACAGCAATCCCACTACTTGATATCTACCCAAAGGAAAAGAAATCTTTTTATCGAAAAGACTTGCACTAAAATGTTTATTGCAGCACAATTCACAATTACAAAGATGTGGAATCAACCCAAATGTCCCTCAATTCATAAGTAGATTAACAAAATGTGGTATATGTATACCATGGAGTACTACTCAGCCATTAAAAAGAACGTATTAATGTTTTTTGCAACAATTTGGTTGAAACTGGAGACCATTACCCCAAGTGAAGTATCTAAAGAATGCAAAAACGAACACCACATGTACTTGCTGTTAAACTGGAACTAAGTGTAAGCACGCATATGCACAGAGGGAAGTAAAACTCAGTGGAAAGCAAGCAGGAGGGAGGGGGAAGTAGGGGATGGACGAAAACCTACCTAACAGGTACAATGAACACTGTTTGGGTGATGGGCACACTTATAGCTATGATTCAAGCATTACGAAAGTGATCCACGTAATCAAAAGCATTTGTACCCCCTTAATATTCTGAAATTAAAAAATAATTTATAAGTTAATACTAAGAAAAATAATTTTGAAAAAATGTATCAGAAGTAATGAATTTTAAAATGCATAAGATAATAATTCCAATATTATGCATAGATATAGTGTACAGTAAATATGTTATTATAAATGAATGAAATATATAGGTTATAATACAGGTAAAAATCATACATTTTATATGGTTTTATCTTTTACATGGATTTATCACATAACCAAAGTATTTTTATAAAATACATGAAAATTTGCTTATTTAAATGATAAATGAAAGAATTGATCTTTGATAACTTTTCTCATGTTTTAACCAGAAAAATACATTTGGAAATTAAATCTGTGAAATTAATACAATTTATAGAAGATGGATCATCAGTTAGAAAATTCATCTGCATTCTGAATGAAGAAAAAGAAACAGTTGATAGTTTATTTGGTGATTATCAACTTGGCCTTGCAGAGGAAGGCATGCAATGAAATAAATAGCATATAGATCCAACAAATGTCAGCCTATCACTGCTTAGGATTTAATGAGAACTATAAAGATTCTGGGTAAAAGTTGTGTTTTGTGATCTCTTTTCCAAAATCTATTTTCTAATAATAAATGCTGAAATACAATGAAGTAAACCAAGAGCCTTTTGTGATTCCCCTCCTTTGGGATAACTCCACCTTAGCACAAATAGGCAGATTATATCAGCATGAATAATATCTTGAATGTGGACATTCCTAATATCCTATGGCCTTTTATCAAATCCAGAAATTCCTGGGGCTCACATCTGTTGAAATATTCTGGACATTTCAGATTATTTCACTGATAATTCTTGTCAAAGCACTCAGAGATCAGTAATTTTTCTCATTCCTTATTTTGGTTTAAATGTGTCCCTTCCAAAATGTATGTGATGAAACTTAATGGAGAATGTGATATTATTAAGAGGTGGGGCCTTAAGAGGTGATAAGGTCATCAGCTTCCTCCCTCATGAACGCAATCGAGGCCCTTACAAAAGAGGTTCATGCAGCATTTCGCCCCTTGCTCTCCTCCTCTTCTACCATGTGAGTGCACAGCATTCCTCGCCTCTAGATGATGCAGCAACAAAGTGTCATCTTGGAAGTGGAGAATGGTTTGTTACCAGTCACTGAACCTGCTGGCACCTTGATAGTGGACTACAAGCCACCAGCGCAGTGAGAAATAAATTTCTGTTCTTTATAAATTACCCAGCCTTAGTATTTTGTTACAACAGCATAAACAGTCTAAGACATTACTCCTTTAATATTTCTATTTTTATTTCCAGTAACATATAAGTGACTTAAAGACATCTGAGAGATGAAGTCAGGCTTCTAATCCAACCTCGAGTAGTCCCTAAATTACCCTATCTATATTCATTTCTGAATTTCTGTCTCTTTGGATTCAAGAGTAAAGTAGAATTCTTGTGAAAAAACAAAGCTTAATATTATTCCACTTAGTTATTTTCACTGGTTTAGGTTACTATCAGGAGTGGTTTGATAGTTTTGTTTTTCTGTTTTCTTAATGAAATGAAAGTCACTCTATAATGTTACAAGGAAAATGCTCTAAAATTATGTATTTTTACCAATTATTAAAGAAAATATATGACTATGTTCTTGGATATTTGATGAGTTATACTTCATGGCGAAAAAAAAAAATCTAATGTTAGGGATCCTTTTAGGAGAGTGGTTGACTACACTATACAAATCTACCATCTGTCTCTTAGATCATCTTTTGAGATACAGAGAATTAATTATTCAGTTTTTAGTATAGAATGCATTTCTCAAAGGTTTTCAAATAGTAAAGGAAAATAGTGAAATTTACATGTAAAAGAGAGATCATAAAGAACTCCATGAATAACAGCAAAAAGAACACAAAATTGTAACTCCTCTGCTAAGAATAAATAGAAACAGACCTGGCTTCTGGCTAGCTGGGTGTGGTCAAAGATAAAATATCAGTTCAAAGGACTACATAAAGCAATGGAACCCAGAGATAGCATTCAGAGAGACAGATCTTCATTCAGAAAGAATGCAGATTCTCCAGGGAAAGTAAATCAAAACAAACGTGATCACTCTCACAGCATTGTTCAAATATGACAATCAATTAATATAATATTTGAGTGACTTAAGAAACATTTTCTATTAAATGATGCATTAAAAAAAATTCCTTACCTATTTTATACCTAAATAAAAGTATGAATTTCTCAAAATTTTTCTGATTCTAGTCAAGAAGACTGGATCTGTTCCAAATGGACAAGATTTTTTTTTTTTTTGTTATGTCTCTATTTGGCCTCTTGGAAAAGGATCATGACCATAACATTATACATTGTGATATAAATATTGCAATATATTTGGATGGTAATAATATTAGTCCTTGTGCCTAATACACATAGGGACGAAACTTGTAGACATGAAAGGAAGAAATATCTACCAAAAAAAAAAAAAAAAAAAAACACTGGGGGATGGAGGCTGAAGGGTGGAAAGCAGTATCATCTGAAAATTGAAATGCTGAAAACACAAACATCTTTGTGGTAGGTTTCAAACAGCTAAAAATGAAATGCTAAGAAAGATCAATGAACCTCATTGCCGGAGGATAATGACAGCTAGTGTGTAACTGTGAAAATTCCTTTAAGGAAGTAAAATGTATGTAATACTTCAGAGATGCCACTGCCAAAATCTTATACAGAGTCAAATAATCAGCATGATTATCTACTCTAAGAATTTGTAGCATTGGTCTCCATCTATAAAAATGGTATGATCAAAGAAGACTGTCATATCCTAATCGACACATCACGGAAAAAGTTTTAAGCTCTGTAATGCTTAACGATCAAAAGCTGTCATTATAGATTTTTATTTCAGGGAAATTGAGATTTTATCCTTAAAGTTGTTAACTACTTCAATAATTAAATAACTATGACTTATATATGCACAATATGTTGTTCTTTGCAATAGGTAAGTAGAGAAGGTTATGAATTTGCTGTTAATTTATAATCTGTTAATGAATCTGGCATACTTTTAACTTCTTACTTAAATATCTTTAAATGTATAACAAATGAGGAATGAAAAATACTCTTGACTGAATAAAAATAGCTTTTATTATTAAACCCTGGGGGAAAATTAAGGACCAAATATTAAATCCACTCAGAATTTAATGTCCAAATGTGCTAGAAATAAGCATATATACAGCATTTTACATGTGTGAGGCACTATTCAAAATAGTTTACAAATAACATCATTTAATTCTCACAACACTTTTGTTCCCATTGATATCCAAGTCTGTAGAACAGTTAGGCATATTATCCAAGGTTATCCAGCTGATAGGTAGTCAAGCCTGAATTTGAATCCAGGCAATGGATCAAGAGTTTGGTTCTTGTTTAATATGAAATGCTACCTTTCAAAAAGAACTATGCTATACTGCCCCTCAAAAGGAATGAAAGGCCTTTTCCTTTTGAGATAAAGCTCAAGGTTTAAGATTCTTGAATTATACTAAAGTCCAAAAATCATCTTCATTAATTTTTTTTTTGAACAGTTACAAGGGAGGGCATTGTGAATGTCTAATTTTATAGAAGTTGGATTGGTTAAAGGTCTAGTCTCTGATAGTCTTCAATTTATAAAGTCCAGAAATAAGAAAAGAAAAGCTCACTATTATGCTATTTCCATACCCTGAAAATTTTGGAAAAGCCACTTATCATCCAATCAGGCCCGATAACAGTTATCACAGGCAAAATAATGTTCCCAGAACTGTTAGGAATATTGCAAAACACTACAACATAGACTCAATGGTATTGGAGAGAAGATAAAAGTTGACTCAGGTTCATTAGCATGAAAATCAGTGGATAGAAGCTGTCAAGAATACACAACCTCTGAATTAAACATATTTTGATAAATCCATCATGAACATACTAATTTTGTATTAGGCACATACAAGATCGGTGGGGACATTCCATCAATATGGATGAATCATAGATGCCTTTTTTGAAAAGTTTAGAAATTTGTCATGTTAGCAAAGCCCCGGTTATCAGAAATAATAGTTCAAGATGCCTTTATTTTATATCCATTATATTCAGAACTTCTTAATTTCCATTTTTCTACACTGCACCTTATATTGCAGTGAGAATAGTATACAGCTTGTATCTTAACCTGCTCATTCTTGTGAGCAAACTTTTTTTTTTAATTCTGAAGTACAGTGGATGTATCCACTGCTACTTCTTATGTATTATTTAGACCTTTGAAACTTGCCTTCCATGGAAGTTTTTTTTTTCTAATCTCAAGTTTTGATCAACTGGAAAGTTTCCTTCAAAAAACTTTGTAACTGAATTTACTTTTTAAATTTCAGCATGATATAAATCACCACCCAAAGTACTTCCATGAACATCACAAACTTGTCTTTTCTTCCTTTTTGATTCTTCCAGCATTGCTTTCAACTAGGTCACTTTCCTTTTTTTTTTTTTTTTTTTTTTCATTTCAAGGTATTACCGGAGTACAAATGTTTTTTGGATACATGAATCGCTTTTTTAGTGCTTGACTCAGGGTTATAAGTGTGCCCCTCACCCAGATAGTGTTCATTGTACCCATTAGGTTTTCACCCAACCCCTCCTCCGCGTCCCCCCTGTTTGATTTCCATTGAGTTACACTTCCCTCTATGCACATGCATGCTCATCAGTTAATTCTAATTTAATAGTGAGTACACGTGGTATCTATTTTTCCATTCTCAAGATACTTCACTTATGATAATGGTCTCCAGTTTCATCCATATTATTACAAATGGATTAAGTCATACTTCATTGTGAGGATGGTATTCTGTGGCATACATATACCACATTTTGTTAATCCACTTACAAATTGATGGGCATTGGGTTGATTGCACATCTTTGTAATTGTGAATTATGGTGCAATAAACATTCAAGTACAGGTGTCTTTTTGATAAAATGACTTTTTTTCCTTTGGGTAAGTACCCAGTAGTGGGATTGATGAGTCAAATGTAGGTCTAATTTTAGTTCTTTGAGGAATCTCCATTCTGTTTTCCATAGAGATTGTACCAATTTTCAGTCCTTCCAACACTGTACAAGTGTTCCTTTCTTACTGCATCCATGCCAGCATCTATCAGTTTTGGACTTTTTAATTAAAAAATATTCTAAATGGGGTAAGGTGATATCTCATTGTGGTTTTAATTTGCATTTCCCTGCTGTCTAGTGACAATGAGCATTTTATCACATGTTTGTTGGCCATTTGTCTACCTTCTATTGAAAAGCTTCTGTTCGTGTCTTCTGCCCATTTTTTAATGGGATTATTTCATTTTTCTTTTCTTATTTACTTGAGTTCTTTATAGATTCTAGTTATTAGCCCTTTATCAGATGTAGAGCTTGCAAATATTTTCTCCGATTTTTTAGGTTGTCTATTTTCTCTGTTTATTTTCTTGGCTGTGCAGAAGCTTTTTAATTTAATCAAGTCCCATTTATTTATTTTTGTTGTTGCTGTGATTGCCACTGGGGTCTTCTTCATAAATTGTTTGCCTAGGTCAATATCTAGAAGAGTTTTTTCAAACATTTTCTTCTAGAATTCTTATGTTTTCATGCATTATATTTAAGACTGTTATCCATCTTGAATGAATTTTTGTGAGAGGTAAGAGATATGGATCCTGTTTCATTCTTCTGCATGCAGTAATCCAGTTTCCCAGGATCATTTATTGAATAGGGAATGAATAAATTCAGCAAAGTCTCAGGTTATAAAATTAATGTTCACAAATAAATATCATTTCTATATACCAAATTCAGTCAAGCTGAGAGTCAAATCATCGACTCAATACCATTCACAATAGCTAAAAGAAAATAAAATACTTAGGAATATACTTAACCAAGGAGGTGAAAGATCTCTGCAAAGGGAACTTGAAAACACTGAGGAAAGAAATCACAGATGATACAAATGAATGAAAAAATATACCATGCTCATGGATTGGTAGACTCAACATTGTTAAAATGTCCATACTACCCAAAGTGATTTACAGATTCAATGTAATCCCCATCAAAATAACAACATCATATTTCACAGATCTAGAAAAAATAATTCTACACTTTGTTTGGAACCAGAAAAGAGGCTGAATAGCCCAAAGCAATCTTAAGCAAAAAGAACAAATTTGGAGGCATCACATTATCAGACTTCAAACTATACTACAAGGTTATAGTAACCAAAACAGCATGGTAGCAGCACAAAAGTAGAGACATAGACCAATGGAACAGAACAGAGAACCCAGACATAAAACAATCCATATTAATCCAACTTATCTTTGATAAAATAGACAACAATATACACTGGGGAACTATGCCATTTCCTGAATGAATGGAATAAACCTCCAGCCTCTAGGCAAAATGTGGCCTTCTAGGTCCTTAAGTGCAGCCTTTGACTGAATCCAAATTTTGCAGAACAAATCCTTTCATTAAAAGGGGTGTAGCTGGCTGGGCACAGTGGCTCATGCCTGTAATCCTAGCACTCTGGGAGGCCAAGGCGAGAGGATCATTTGAGCTCAGGAGTTTGAGGCCAACCTGAGTAAGAGTGAGACTCTGTCTCTACTGAAAAGAAGAAAGAAAGAAAGAAAGAAAGGAAGAAAGAAAGAAAGAAAGAAAGAAAGAAAGAAAGAAAGAAAGAAAGAAAGAAAGAAAGAAAGAAAGAAAAGGAAGGAAGGAAGGAAGGAAGGAAGGAAGGAAGGAAGGAAGGAAGGAAGGAAGAAAGAAATTCACTGGACAACTAAAAAACTATATAGAAAAAATTAGCCAGACACGGTGATGCATGCTTATAGTTCCAGCTACTGGAGAGGCTGAGGCAGAAGGATTGATTGAGCCCAGGAGTTTGAGGTTGCTGTGAGCTAGGCTGATGCCATGGCCCTCTGGCCCAGGCAACAGAGTGAGACTCTGTCTCAAAAAGAAAAAAAAAAGGGGGGGGGGGAATGCAGAAGAGAAAGATGAAACTTTTCTTTCCTCCTTTGGTGCTTAAAAAAGAAGAATCTTGAAATCAGAAGACCACAGATTACCCACCCCTCCACTATACCCAGTGTCTTTTAAAATAACTCAGCTAAATTAGGTTTACCTTTCTGTATATATTAGATTTTTTTTCCTTCTCTAAGAACGTAGGGCTAGTATAGTTTGCTGGAATCTATCACTCCCTTTCATTTTGCTTTCATTGATTTCTAGCCAATTCATTTGCATTTCTAATATACTCTCAGAGATTTTAACTTGTCAGTTTCCTTTTTTCATTTATCCAACTTTATTTTTAATTAAAACTCTATTATCCTTTTAAATAATTCAAGAACCTTAGAATACATTAATTCATAAATCCCCTTCCTACTTATATAATATCCTTTTTGTGTTTGAATTCACTGCATATAAATTGCAATACACAATATTATTTTATATGTTTTATATTAATTTATATATATACTTATTTATCTCTATTATTGCTCTATCAGAGATGCAGAAAGTAATGGGAGATAAAATGTAGTAATATTGAAGAGATAACAGTTGAACATTTCTCTGAGCTAAAGGAAGACATCGATCTACAGACAGTAAAATTCTAGAAAGTAAAACAAAGCAAAAAGAAAATTACCTTAAAAAACAAAACAAATAAATACAAGTTCACTTCAAAGAAATGGTAATTTGACTGGTGGTCAACTTCCTATTAACTACAATAGAAGACAAGAGATAGTGGGAAGATATCTTCTGAGGATTGAAAGAAAATAAGTCTTAAAGTAAAAATAGAATTTAAAAATTAAATTAAAATTATTTTTCATAAAATATAACTTTGGAGAGTTTTCCTAAAACATATGCACATTAACATAAATCTTTAAGGTTACATCTCTCTAGAACTGTCAATAAGCAGAAGGAAACTAATTTAAGATAGTATGTCAAAGAGGAAGAAATGTTGGATCTTTTATTTTAAACAAAATATTCACTGTAGCAGTCCTGAGATGAATAATCTCACAAAAGGGATATGCTCCCATTGGGCTCCCCATCTAATCAAAGCAAGGACTCAATCTACCAATTGACTAATTCCATTCAAATATGTCCCATTTACCTTCCCTTGAGTTTCTAATTTCACATATTTCTGGGCATGTTCTTTTGCAGTACAGACAATAATTTTATCCCCACTTACAAAGGCTTGAAACTCATAGAGAAATATATTAATTCTCCAGTGTTTCACATATTATATATCTACTTAATAAAGCTTTCACAATATTTAAGGTATGTTTCCCAGTTACTATTACTATGGATTCCCCACTTTTAGTTGGAAGATATTATCTTTCAATACCTCCATCGTTCCCAAATATCAGCTCTTATCTCCTGGCTCCTGGTTTTGGTTCTGGGCTCCAGGCTGTCATTTCTTGCTCCTCTCTGGAATCTACTTTTTCCTGGTCTCAGTCACTTATTTCCCATCTAAAAACAGTAAAGCTCTCTGTTTCCTAATGCTCTCTTTAAACGAGAATCCTCACTATTTCCATCAGTTTATCCTTGCTTCCTTGATCCAATTTCCCCTTATATTTGTTGAGCTTGTCTCCTAAGAACTCAAATTTCTTATAAGGCACGTCTCTCTTTCTTTGACTGAATTAGCTTATTATTTTTTATTTTGTCCCCATTTATTGTTTTAACCATTCTATTTTCTCTTTTGTTTCCTGAGTATAGCTGATTCCTAGTGGCAAAGATTTGGCATGCTCAATTTCAACTTTGGATTTGCAAAAATGCTATCAAGTCATTTATCTTAAACCGAGAATTAAAAATATTCTCTTTAAAAGAAAGGTTGCTATTTTCTTTTTGCTGTTCATTGAAAAACAATGCTATATTTTATACAAATCAATATTTAGGCCTAGAAATCAAAGGCTGTAATCAGAATATACGTAATTAAAAAATCCAGAGCCAAAGTGAAATTCTTGATACGGCATGTATTTTAGCCTGTGTAAAGCCATGTAAACAAAGGTTTGCTAGCCTCTCCTCATTTCTCTATCCTAGAAGTCAAGGCAGTTCAAAACTTAAACAAGAAACTTAAACAAGACTTCAACAGGAATTTGCAGTGGATGATCTATGCTGCTTACCTGAGCCAAGCACCAAAACTTTAAGATAGAACATCAGAAATGTTCTATAGCATCTGCAGAACTTAGTACCTTTAATTTAAAGCCTGCAATACTGTTTAGCCCATCAAGGCCTGAAAGACAATAAACAATTTATATTCTACACATCTAACTCTTTTCCAAATCACAATATTTAGCAAAAGTGTAGACAGAACCTGACACTGCCTGTACCTGAGCAAGCCCAGACTTTGTAAATGGTCCACCCTGTGGCTTGGTAGCTTCTAGCTAAGAACTACATTTCATATGGCCATCTCATTGTTAGGCTTAGGAAAACGGGGGCTTAGAGGTATTGTTTAAGTCTGCCTATCCTTGCTTATTAGACACCTCTTCCGTTCTCCAAGGCCACTCGTTGGCTTCTCTAACCCAGCTGCTTCTTTCCTCCAGAGCAGAGAGTTGAGTAATGCTCATGAGCTATTCGCTGAAGTCCCAGGGAACTTCCAGAAACTTTCATCCCCTTCTGGATATAGTCAACATAAGCTGCAGTCACTCTACAACACCTAAAGACTTATATTCAAGTGATAGCCCTAAAAAACAAACTGCTTAAATGAAAAACCCATCCGGCTTACACTCAGAGTTGCAAAGTAGAAAACAGGCTGCAGGTACAAAAATCCAAGGAACAATTCATGAATCTGGGCTGCACTAAAGTCATTTCTTCATATGTATTTGGTACCCCATATTCTATACTTCTGATTTTATATCTTATTATTTCAAATAAAAGCAATTATGTTTGTAGTCACTGAGAAAATCTCCAGTATCTGGTGGCCCTTGATCTTAATTCGATTTTGAACAATTGGAAAAATGAAACAAAGAGTAAGGTGAAGGCCAAAATTCTTACTTATTTCATACTAATTATTTTTTTATTTCATTTATTTGGTTATAGAGGCATATTCGTTACTAGCAGAGGTTACTGACAAAGGAGAAAGCATGGAAATAAATATAGCTTTCATTGATTAAATTTAAATTATAGCTGTGAATAAAAAAACCTTCCTTGAACTTTGATGATATTTTATTTATAATATATTTTTATTTTATCCTTTATTTATGAGTGCTTTTTTAATACTTTACAGTTTTTTAAAGTTATTTTTCATTTGAAAATATTAAAAGGGTAAAAATGTTTTTGGCTACATTGCTGGATTTTATAATGCTTGAGTCATGGCTATAAGTGTGCACATTCCAGAATAGTGCTAATCGTGTCCATTAGGTAGGTTTCCCCCGGCCCCTGCTTTCCCTCCGCCCCTCCCCTGCTTGAGCTCCACTGAGTTTTACTTCCCTCTGTGCACTTGCATGCTCATCGGTTGGTTCCGATTTAATAGGGAGTGCATGCGGTGTTTGTTTTTTCATTCTTTAGATATTTCACTTAGGATAATGGTCTTCATACAGATTGTTGAAAAAGGCATTAATTCATCCTTTTTTATGGCTGGGTACTACTCTGTGGTATACATATACCACATTTTGTTAATCCACTCATGAATTGATGGGCACTTGAGTTGACTATACATCTTTGCAATTGTGAATTGTGCTACAGTAAATATTTGCCTGCAGGTGTCTTTTTGATAAAATGACGTCTTTTCCTATGGGTAGATACCCACTAATGGGATTGCTGGATTGAAGAGAAGGTCTACTTTCAGTTCTTTGAGGAATGTACTTACTATTTTCCATAGAAGTTGTACTAATTTGCCGTTCTACCATCAGTGTATAAGCATTCCTTCTCACCGCATCCATGCCAACATCAATCGTTCTGGGACTTTTTAATAAAAGCCATTCAAACAGGGGTAAGGTGATATCTCATCGTGGTTTTAAATTGCATTTCTCTGATAATTAGTGACATGGAACACTTTTTCATATGTTTATTGGCCATTTGTCTACCTTCTTATGAAAAGCTTCTGTTCATGCCTTTTTTGTCCACTTTTAAATGGGGTTGTTTTTTTCCTTGCCTATTTGCTTGAGTTCTTTGTAGATTCTGGATATTAGCCCTTTTGGGATGTATAGTTTCCAAATATTTTCTCCCATTCTGTAGATTGTCTATTTTTGCTCTGTTGATTATGTCCTCAACTGTGCAGAAATTTTTTAATTTAATAAAGTCCCATTTATTTATTTGTGTTGCTGTAATTGCCATTGGGGTCTTAGTCGTAAATTCTTTGCCTAGGCTGATATCTAGAAGAGTTTTCCCTACATTTCCTTCTAGAATTCTTATGGTTTCATGACTCATATTTAAGTATTTTATCCATCTGGAATTAACTTTTGTGAGTGGTATAGGATATAAACCCTGTTTCATTCTTCTGCATGGGGCTATCCAATTTTTCTAGCATCATTTATTGAACAGGGCTTCTTTTACGTAAGTGTATATTATTGTCTGTTTTGTCAAAAATCACTTGGCTGTGGGTCAATCATTTTATATCTGGGTTCTCTGTTCTGTTCTATTGTTCTATGTCTCCATATTTGTGCCAATACCATGCTGTTTTGGCTACTACTGCCTGTAGTATAGTTTGAAGTTTTGTAATTTAAGGCCTCCAGATTTGTTCATTTTGCTTAAGATTGTTTTGGCTTTTCGGGCTCTTTTCTGGTTCCAAATGAAGCGCACAGTTGTTTTTCCTAGATCTGTAAAATATGACATTGGTATTTTGGTGGGGATTGCATTTAATCTGTAAATTACATTGGCTAGTATTGACATTTTAGTAATGTTAATTCTACCAGTATATGAACATAATATGTTTTTCCATTTGTTTGAGTCATCCTCAATTTATTTCTCCAGTGTTTCTTAGTTCTCCTATAGAGATCTTTCACCTTGTTATCTTGTGATTATGAATAGATTTTAGATTGCCTAATATTTTAATTATTTTAATTATCAAAGAAGCTGTTTAATTACATTTTGAAACCAAAATAAAGATGGAATTTGATTTCTATGTTTCCAGGTATTCTTGTCTTTCATGATGATGTTATAAACTACCAAAATGTTCCTTAAGCATTGAATAATTATAATTTTCTTTATTTGCAACATGTTTTGTATAATAAAACTACACTAATAAAACTAGTTTTGTAAAAGTTAATTTTAGGTAAAAGTAATAAGTAAATTTAAAGGGAAAACAAGAAATATTGCCATGGAATTACAAAGTATTAAGTTTAAAAATTATTTTTTTTTTCTTGGAAATTTCACACTTCCAATAATAGCTGTTTATGTTTTTCAAAAGATAATCATTTTGTATTTTTGGACAATATTTCCACACTGATAATTCAACATGGATAATTCAGTTATTCAATATGTACAGTAAAACTAGAAGCATGGATTAAAAAGTTTCACAATTCATGTATTTGAAAATCCAGGTTTATATAATTGACTTATGCATCTGGTAAAAAAAAAAAAAACCCAATATATACATTTTATTTTGAAATGTATGCCCTGAGGAAGCAAGAATTTATAATTTATATCAAGGGCAAGTAGATTCCTTTAAACTCATAAAACAGCACTTTTAGTTATATAGTTTATTGTATGTTGACTCTAAGACCACTTGGAACTTTAAGGCCAAAATGTCGTATGCCCAAGTTCTAAGTTTATAAAGACTAAAATGTAAGAAATGGCCTTTCACTTCAGGTTTTAAAAATGACAGTCCAAAGATAAAAGCGAGTGATATCACTGAAGTGGAAGAAGTATGTGCTTATAGAGAATTTATGGTGTGTACTACAAATGTTGAAGATGGAAACTTCTCAATTTAGGGCACTGTGTTGCTTCAGCTAAGATGATTCAGTTTTAGGACTTCTGTCCTTTATGATGTACAGAAAGACAGTGTGAAAATGCCTTTCTTATTTTTCATAGAAACACTTTTTTTATTTATTAAGAATTTAAATAAATAATAGTATATTTTAAAAGACATCTATATTTCATGCCATCTCTTCCATTCTACCTCAATAACAAAATGTAAAATAATTTCCATGACAGATAACTTTGCTGGAGAAAATTTCCTACATAGCTATTACCTGTGTTCCACTAATCATTAAAACAAATATACAAATACAAAAATTTTAAACCTCATGTTATAGCATTGTAATGTTGGGTGACTGAGCATTATGGCTTCTCAAAATACCCTAATTTTAAAATTCAAGTACAAGCACAAATATCTAAGGCATCCTTTTTTATTAAAGATTCTTCATTTGCATGCAACGTAAACTAATTGGTTTATTAAGATCTCAGAGAACCAGCAAGGATCTAGGAGAATCGGCTTATAAGTAGGAAGAAATAAAGCTTTGCAAAGCTAGGGATAAAAATAATAGCTAACATTTATTATGTGCCTTCATGTGACAGCTGGTTATCTAGATGAACATGTACCTACATACATGTATAGATATTTAATATTCAGTTAAGCCCTCTGAGGTAGTATACTATATTTAACCTACTTCTACAAACTGCCTTTTCTTCATGGAATATGCAGATATTGGGTTGCTGGGGCTGTTAATTCTAACCATATACAACAAGAAACTGGGGCATAAACAGTAGAAACATTTGGTGTCCTATTACACCTAACATGAACTTTTCCATTGTATTTTCTCAAACACCTGGAAAAAGTATATTTTGTTTAAACAGCAAGGTTAGCCAGCGTTTTTTATAAAGGGTCATAGAGTAACTATTTTAGGCTTCTTTTCTTCTTTTTTTGTCATTCTTTTATTTAAAAAAAAAGAAAAGAAAAAAAAAACCCTAAGTTTTTAAATTCAAATACCATTATTACCTTGCAGACTATACAAAAACAGATCAAGGGCTGGAACTGGCACATGGGCTATAGTCTGTTGACTTCTGAATTAATGAATCAGATGAACTCCATTTAGTAAATAATTCCCAAGTCCTTCTTCTTAGTGGACCATAGTGCTATTTTTGCTACTGAGGTATTTGTGTTATTTCAGAACTGGTGCCTGATACTCCGCTTTTCATGATGTTAGTAATCAAATGATTCCAAGAAGCAGTATTCACTGGTTGTTCCTCTGAGGCTATCGCAGGTCCTTCCTTAACCAGTTGTCCTAATCTCAGACCCTTATTTATACATGTAAACCTGTTAGGAATTAGGTGTGTAGAGAGATCCTCCACTGTGATGACTCACTTTTAGCTTTTCTCACCATGTATCCAGCGAGTCAATTATCATTGCCATTGTTAGTTCTAAACACAAATTCCTTAGAAAGTTGCATTTTAATTTGGTTTTAATTTTTTGATGATTAGTTTATCATAGCCAATACTTTCTCTAGGTCAAAAAATTCTGACTATCCAACTGGCTTGTAAGACTTACAATATTATAGTCAAATTTACTGCTAATAGTTTGGTCTTCTTCCATTTTTTTATCTTTCTAAGTAGGCCATTTCAAATGGAGTATTTTCCCTGAGGTTTCTCATCTCTGAGGGAATAGACAGTAAATAAATTTTCTCCTGCTATTTTTCTCACTCGACAAATCCACAGTAAATAAAGGATCTTCTGGGCCAATGCATGTTGGAAGCACTAACATCAAAGACAGATTTCGATTGCTTTTTAAGAAGCTGTGTTTCATCGATCTATCATTTATTTGATATACAATTTATCCTATAGGTTATTAAACCAATATGATAAAGCTGCTAAGTAATTCCTATCTTGCAAAGTCTTTAAATTACATTCTTTACAGCAATGGGTCTTTAGTCCTTGATTTACATTTGGGAAAACTTTTTTTGAATGCCAATTCCTTCCTTCGTTCTCCTTCCGCTCCCTCCCCGTTTCCCTCCCTCTCTTCTTCCTTCCCTCCCTCCCTTTCTTTGTTCCTAAATATTTGAATAATATAATGCAAAGCCATTAACGCCCTTTCTCTTCTACCCCACCTCCATCCTAATACCTGTTGGAACTGCCTGCCAGGTTTTAGGCCCAGCATAGCAGCAGCTCAGCAGGTGGGTCAAGGACAAGAGTAAGGCAGTGTCCTGGTGTGGTTGGGAGATTTGCTATACACAGGAGAATTGAGCTATTGTCTAAATATATTAAAGATAATGGGAATCAGCCTTTTCACTGTTACAGAAGAGATTTATAGATATGAGGAAACTAGATAAAACCTGTGATGTTGAATTGGAATTAAAGCTATCTGTATGAAATCAAGTTCATGTATGGATAGATATGCTAGACAAATACAGATAAAAAATAAATGTAGATGTAAGTATGCATTTGGGAGGCTATGTGCATATACCTATATCCTACATATCAATGTCTATCTATATATCTATAATATATATATATTCTATATTATCTGTGTCTGTGTGTTTGTGTGTGTGTATAGCTAATGCTTTTTCCTGGGGGCAGCAATATCCAGTAATATGAGAATACCTATAGGTTGGATCTTGGTTTATAAATATACTTTTCCTATATATCTTTCTCTCTATATATATTCTATATCATCTGTGCTTATCTGAATTCTAGATATAGGTTTCTCACTGGGGATGCTTGGAGGCAGAAAAATCCCATATCATGAGAACAGCTAGTGGCCAGAGCTTGGTTTCTAAGTATTATTTTCCTCTAGAGGAAAGCAGTGCTCCTTGGAGAAATGGCATATAGAAAGACTTCCCATGGGCCAAATATTGGACAGTTGAACACAATGGATTATATCTCAATGAGTAAAATTGATTCAGGCAAGAACAACCACAGATGATTCATAGTTTAATGAAGAATTGGACATATACATAGTCTTGACATATCTTCTACAAAATAATTATTAATTACAAAGGAAAAATGAGTAACTTTACAGTACAGAAAACTGTCACCACCACTCTGGCCAACAGTTTACATAGTCAGTTATGGGACACATAGAACTTGTGTAAACACCTGACGAAATGAGATCAGAAAAAAATAAACAACCTAGTGTCATTTCTGTGCTATTTCTGCCAGAAAACAGATAACCTGGATGTATTTATGAGGAAGTATGAGACAAATCTAAACTGAGAAATATTTTGCAATTGTTCTTCCAATGTCTTTGTAATATTGAAATCCGATTGAAATAAATATAAAATAAAACAGTATGTGAGGTAATGTGTATTTTAATTTGGCAGTCCCCAACCTCTGGGTCCCAGACCTGTGGGAAGTGGGCGGTGGTCAGGCGAGTGAGGCTTCATCTGTATTTACAGCCACTCTCCATCACTCACATCATCCTTGGGCTCCGTGTCCTGTCAAATGAGTGGTGGCAGGTGGCATCTGATTCTCACAGGAGTGTAAACTCTACTGTGGACTGCACATGCGAGGGCTAGGTTGCACGCTGCTTGTGAGAGTCTGGTGCCTGGTGGTCTGGGGTGGAGCTGGGGCGGTGGTGCTGGCACTGGGGAGCAGCTGCAAGTGCAGATTGTCATTGGCAGAGAGGTTTGACTGCACAATGAATGTAATGTGCTTGGGTCATCCCGGAACCATCATGCGCCCCCTGCCGGCCGTGTAAGGATTGTCTTCCGTGAAGCTGGTCCTTGGTGCCAGAAAGGTTGTGGACTTCTATTTTAATTAACTTGATTTGGCCATTCCACAATGTATACATATTTCAAAATAACATGTTGTATACTATAAATATATACAATTTTTGATTAAAAAATACATTTAAAACATAACATAAAATAAACAAATTCCTGGAATCCATGCCAGAATAATGCAAATCATATTCTCTGGAAACGGAATGCAGAAAATGGTGTTTTTAATCCCCTAGGTGATGATAGCTTTAAGAAGTACGAATCTGTATACGGTCAGGAAATATCTGTAGGCAGGATGAATTGTGTTTTGGGTTCCATACAAATACCAAAACAAACAAACAAAAATTCGTAAGTACCCTGAAACTTTATTATTAATACCAGCACTATTCCTCAGATACATGCTGATAGAAAATTAGAGATTTATTTTGCACTTGCTTCCTTGAGACACGCTAGGGTCTGATTCTAATTACTTATCTTGCAAACATAAGGGTAGTTAATTATTATTAAGTTTTCTTAGGAAAGTGAGTCAAAGCTTTTCAATCCATAAAGAAACATATGCTAAGTCAAAGGAAGGTCATTGAAAGCTATTTTTTGTGTCTTAAATTTCGGTAAACTTCCATATCCCTGTAAATTTTGTTATCCCAATGGAAAAGGTCTTAGTCCTCACCAGCAATGTCCTAATATGCACATAAGCAAGCAAGTGAGGTTATGAATCCACTGGCATTCACAATCTGTAGAATCGAATTTGTAATTTTATTTTCAATATTTAAACATGAACCTACAAAAATAAGATGTAATTCAGGACCATGATAGAATATTTGAGAGTTTCAATTTCTACATTGAGAAGCAGGCACATATATGTAATATTCAGGTTAAAGATTCCATTGGCCTGCAATAGATGTAGAATGTAAAGTAGAGTTAAATTTCATAGATGTAGGACACGTACTTTCTATTGTTCAGGAGATTATAGTTTACCTTAGCTTTTATTTCCTCACCTTCTCATTAAGACTCGCTCCTCAGTTGCAATACACCTTAGTATGAGTGACAGGGCACATTCTACATGAATTCTTAGCTCCACTAGCCCAAGATTTGACTGTATTCTTGGTCACTCATTCCAAATCTCAAGAGAATTTAACTTGCTACCAATAATTTAATCTTGGGTCAAGTGGACCAATTGCTTAAGGTTATACAGATCAAATTTGTTTGAGATAAAAAACAGATATTTGAATTTTTCAATTTCTATGTTTTTTTAATTTCAGCATATTATGGGGGTACAGATGTTTAGGTTACATATGTTGACTTTACCCCCCCTCCCCCCTGAGACTGAGTTTCAAGCATGTCCATCTCTCAGATGGTACGCATTGCACTCTTTGAGTATGCATATACCCGTTCCCTCCTCCACCTTCCCCCTCCCACCTCCCCCCTGCCTGACATCTAATAAATGTTATTCTTATATGTACATTTATGTGTTGATCAGTTAATACCAATTTGATGGTGAGTACATGTGG